>CAUYLG010072079.1:0-51665 GCA_963573385.1 Cacajao melanocephalus
AGGTTTAAATAAAATATTGGTTGGCTGCTTGTTTGTTATTTTCATCCCTTATTCTTTCCTGTCTCCATTGTTAAGCACAATTATTGGCATAAAAGAGGTTTTTAATACCCATTTTTAGACTGCATTCTAGCCTAGGCAATAAAACAAGAATCCCGTTCTCTCTCCCTCTTTCTCTTCCTCTTTCTTTCTCTCTTACATTCTTTTTTTCTTTCTTTCACTCTCACTTTCTTTCTTCTCTTTTTCTTTCTTTCAAAAAAAAAATTTAAAAAAAATAAAATAAAATAAATAAATAAATAAAAATAAAAATAAAAAAAAAGAAAATCAATGCTCCATGTAGAAACCTGGAAAAATAAAATAATAAAATAAAATTTAAAAGACTGTAAGGATGGAGAGGCTCTTCAAAGGAAAGACGAATGGGGTATTAGAATTCCTTGACTGAGGGAATAGCAGGAAAGAGACAGGGCTGCACCTGTATCAGTCTCCTGGCTGGGAGAAGGAAAGGGTGAAAGAGGCTCTGAAAGAAACACATGGCTAGAGGCAGAATCTGTGTTAAAGACTTAGATGGTGAGTTAGTTTAGCTGCAAGTATTTTGACGTTAAGATGAAAATAAAGCATTTGCCTACAATGAAGAAACCAAACACCCACCTTAACCAATGAATTGTATCCTTCAAGACATGTACCCCCAGTGCTTCTAGATATAACCAACACTAGGTTGAACTCTTCTCTGAATCCATATACCTGTCAGACATGGCGGATGGACCATTAATAGACTGTAGCAATCTTTCCACCCACTGGCTTACATCAGGGATGTACTGATCATCCAACTTATGCTGGACCACATCAAACCCAGGTAACACTAAGCCATGTGAAGTCATACATAGAATACCCCATATCATAAAGACAAAACCTGTAATATATTCTTGCAACCCTGCATTCCAGAGCCCCCTTCCCCTAAATGTATAGTATGCTTAGAGTGGTTCCTTAAGCATAAAGGTGTATAGACCCTAACATGGTAGTATTGGTACATCAGCTCTATGCCTTGCACTAGCACTCAGAGCTCTAGTACAGGCATCAAGCGTGTCTGCTGCAAGCATGCAGCAGAGGGATGATGCCCCAGGACAGCCCTCTACTCCACCAGTAGCAGACATGAGTTGGTAGATTCATACCCAGCCATTTCCTCCTTTAGTTGGAACTCAGGATTGTTTTACATTCCCAGAGTTCCCAGCTGCCCGGTATAGGAACCTGCTCATTCAATGTGTTCTGTATCAGTCTCCTTTCCTTCCCTCCCCCTCTCGGGCTAGGTGAGATAAGGGCCTAAAGACCACCCATGTTAGCCAGAGTTCTCCAGAGGAACAGAGCCAGTGGGATGTGTATGCACACACTGCATAACAACATTTGGGTCAATGATGGACCACATATACCATGGTGCTCTCAAAAGATTATAATGTAGCTGAAAATTCTTTATCACTCAGTGATGTCTTAGCCATCATGACTGTCAATAACATCTGATATAGTTTGGCTGTGTCCCCCCCCCCAAATCTAGAACTGTAGCTCCTATAATTCCCTGTGTCATCGGAGGGAACCCAGTGGGAAGTAACTGAATCATGGGGGCAGGTCTTTCCCATGCTGTTCTTGTGATAGTAAATAAGTCTCAGGAGATCTGATGGTTTTATAAAGGGAGTTCCCCTGCAAACATTCTCTCTTGCCTGCCACCATGTAAGACGTTCCTTTCACCTTCTGCCATGATTGTGAGGCCTCCTCAGTCACGTGGAACTGTGAATGCATTAAACCTCTTTTTCTTTATAAATTACCCAGTCTGTGGTATGTCTTCATCAGAAGCATGAAAACAGATTAATATAACATCATAGCAGAATGCATTTTGTTTAAATTTGTTTAGATAACACAAGTCCTAACCACTGCGTTACAGTTGCCTGTAGCATTCAGTACAGTAATATGCTCACAAGTTTGTAGCCTAAGAGCAACAGGCTACATTACATAGCCTAGGTGTACAGTAGGCCATACCATGTAGGTTTGTGTATGTACACTACAAGGTTCACACCATGATGACCTCACCTAAGGATCCATTTCTCAGAAAGTATCCCCATGGTTAAACAATGCGCGATTGTATATGGAGACCCCAATTCGCTTAAAGGAATTGGTTCATGTGATTATGGAGGCTGACAAGTCCAAAATCTGCCAGTTAGGCCTACAGGCTAGAGACCGCCGCCTTCCCCCACCCTGCCCCGCCAAGAAAGAGCCAATGTTGCCATTCCAGATGGAAGGTTTTCTGCAGAAGAATTGTCTCTTGCTCAGGGGAAGTCAGTCTTTTGCTCTATTCAGCTTTTCAAATAATTGCACGCCCACTTTATGGAGGGCAATTGGCTTTACTTGAAGTCTACTGATGTAAATATTACTCTCATTCAAAAGAATCCATAACAATTTTGACTAAGTATTGAGGCACCAAGGCCCAGCCAAGTTTGACACATAAAATTAACCATCGCACCTCCATTCCCCATCCCCTACCAGTGCATCCTGCAACCACCACTGAAAGAAACAAGTTGCACTCCAATTCTTGTAATAGGGTCTGCTTCTGGGGCATAGCTAACTTTAAAACGTTGTATTTTTAGTATACTGTGACTTGGAAAATGAATGCAAACATAGAAAATGCTTAGTCCTCTTTCAAAAACCTAGTGACCCATGGAGGTTACTTGGCCCACAGTTTGGGATCCACTGCATCACAGGTGCTGGAGTCTAATGCCGAGAAAGGCCCACGCCGTCTCTGAGGCCACGTAAACACAGATGTCTCCGAAGTCGTTGATCATGATTTTGGAAAGGCCACAGCATTCCTAAGAGTGACACAGATATTAGGAGACCAGTGCTGTGAAAGAAGTCCCTCTATTCCATTGCGTGCCTGACCTCCCAGGCAGTTAGCAATGTTCTAAGAGGGGAAAGACTCTTATCCGAAACCCATCACGTCACCAAAGCAGCAACGATTTCATTTAAAAACAACACCTCTATCCAAGGGCTCAGAATCTGTTCACAAAAGAAAATACATTTTTGACATGCCTAAAAATACGTGATTATATCCTTTGTGGCAAGCGGAGACCAAGTGAGTCATTGAAGTCATAAAGGCTGCAAATTGCAGTATTGTTGTCTTTGAATGAAAATTGCCAGAGGACTTGTGTTTTGTCCTCTCAAGAAACCTAGGCAGTCATTTGCTGCATCACGAGATCCAAATCATCTGAAGTTGAAGATCATCTCCTCCTTTTTGTATTTCATTAGCCGCAATCAGGTTAATAAAAAGTTTAAAAGTTGACTGCCTTCCCCCGGAGATTTATTTAGACCTCCTCTGCGAGGATGAGCTGGGAATGGCAGCCGACACTCCCATTTCTCCAGAGCTCACTCTGTCATCTCCCTCTGTGGTCCCTGAAGTCTGCCAATTAAAGACCTCCTTGATGACATTCTGCTGCTGAAGTTATGCACACATAAATCACTGTAATAAGAGAAGATTGTTATGTTAACCTCCGCCATGCAACCCTTTTCCTTTTGTGAGAAATATGAAAAACATTCATTTGTCTGGAACAAAGGAAGCAATTTCCCAACAGATGCCTGGAAGCCTTGCCTGGATGATGCCCCTTCCTGTGGTTACGTAGGTGGTGCCTCCTGCACCAGCAGGCATTACTCAACTCGAAGCGCAGAGCAACGAGGCCATAAACCAGGCGGCATTACATCAGAGACAGGGTGCTCTGAAATAAATGGGGAGCTGGTTCTATGTAGAAGAACATTTTTCCATGTTTAACCAAGCAAAACTGGAGACATTACTGAACACGCAGTCTCAAAGGTCAATTCTTAAGGAGGCCAGTGCTGGGGAGGGAAGACGCACACTTTCTACAGCTTTGGAGAAACCCTTGAGGTGGCTGGAGTTTCACTGTTAGAATGAGGGGCTGGTGTGCAGCGACTGTGAATTCTACTTTGATGTGAAAGATTGCATCTTCCAGACGAGCCCCTGGGAGCAGCAGCCGTAGCAGCCATGGAGCTTGAAGCTGGAGGCGGCCACCGCTGCATGCTTCCTCACCTGCACTGCAAATCTTCATGGGCTTGAATTCCCCAGAGATTCAGTTTTCACAAAGAGAGAGAAAGACAGAATGCTTTATCAACAACAGAATACATATTCATGATGCATTAATGACTTATATCTACATGTTAACTTTAGAAGACAGTATTAATTGAAAGATCTGAAAAGGAAAAGTCTAGGCATGAACTGAGCTGTTTCTCTCTATATTCAGTTGCCCCCAGTTAGATGACCCAAGGCTGGGGTGCCCCCAGAGGATGGCGAGGGGGAAACTGCCATGTAGACGCAGCCCCTCATCCAGAAACTGGCTTGCTTTGGGTGCCCAAGTGGGGACACCAACCTTGGTCAAAAGACTCCTTTGCCCATCCCTAAATACCTGACTTTCAGAGCTGCTATCAAATGGAATGCACCTTGCAGGGCAAGTCCACAGCTTTACAAAAAAAAAGAAAAAGAAATAACAGTGGCTGGCACCTATAATCCTAACACCTTGGGAGGCTGAGATGGAAGGATTGCTTGAGCCCAGGAGTTCCAGACCAGCCTGAACAACATAGTAAGACCCTGTCTCTACAAAAAACAAAGAAAAAAATTAGCCAGTATGGTAGTGCACACCTGTGGTCCCAGGTATTCAAGATGCTGAGGTGGGAGGATCACTTGAACCCAGGAGTTGGAGGCTGCAATGAGTTATAGTCATGACACTGCACTCCCGCCTGAGCAACAGAGCAAGACCCTTTTTCTTAAAAAAAGAAAAAAAATCTAGTTAGAGCGGGTGGCAGGGAGGGGACAGAACACAATTTCTCTTATCACTTATTTCACAATCAAAATGAAATTTCATTCTAGTTCACACCAGAACAATTCACTTGCTGTTGGAATTTTGATATATCCTGTAAAGACTTCCCAAAAATAACCAGTTGTACCTGATTCGTTAGAACGCTCTGCATCTGACCATGTTTTTTTAAATCTCATTTTCTTTTTTACCATTTTTTTCTCCCACTTCAAATTTAAAGGTATAAGATGGTTTTGTCTTTTTTGAGACAAAGTCTTACTCTGTCATCCAGGCTAGAGTGCAGTGGCACCATCTCAGCTCACTGCAACCTCCATCTCCTGGGTTCAAGTGATCCTCCTGCCTCAGCCTCCCAAGTAGTGGATTACAGGTGTGTGCCACCATGCCCAGCTGATTTTTGTATTTTTAGTAGAGATGGTGTTTTACCTTGTTGGCCATGCTGGTCTCGAAGTCCTGACCTCAGGTGATCTGCCCACTTCAATCTCCCAAAGTGCTGAGATTACAGGTGTGAGCCACCATGCCCAGCCAGATGCTTTTCTCTTTAACCTAGAGTGACCAGCCATCCTGGTTTTCCTGGGACTGAGGGATTTCCCAGGACATGGGACTTTCAGTGCTAAAACCAGTTCCAGGAAAACCATAGAGTCATTTCCCTTCTTTAAGTAAACATGCAAATCTTAGTTTGGACCTACCAAACCATGATTAATGAAACACAGTATCTTAGCCACTTCTCACACTGCTATAAAGATACTACCTGAGACTGGGTAACATAAACAAAAGAGTTGACTCACAGTTCCACATGGCTAGAGAGACCTCAGGAAACTTACAGTGATGGTGGGAGGGAAAGGGGAAGCTGGCACATCCTACAAGGCAGCAGGAGAGAAAAAGAATGAGAATGAGGAAGTGCTACACTTTACAACCATCAGCTCTCATGAGAACTCACTCAGTATCAAGAGAACAGCACCTCCCATCGGGTCCCTCCCTCGACATGGGATTATAATTCGAGATGAGATTTGAGTGGGGACAAAGAACCAAACCATATCACAATCACACAGTTTCACAGTTTTGTAGTGGCAGATACAAAATTACATTCACCGGGCTGTGGGAAACTGGCCCTATTGGGTTTCTGAGCAGAGGTGAGACCACGACAATCATTACTAGAATGATTTCCACTTCATACTGCAGGAAGAAGACTGAAGGCTTTCAGAGGCGATTGCACAATTCAAAGCACAAAACAATAAGAGCTTGAGTGAGGGGAATGGAAAACAAGAGGCAGGGTAGCAGACCCTTCTCCAGGGAGGCCTTGCAAATTGTTCCAATCCAGCCATTTTTACAATCTTCACCAGTTATCCCCAGGCCCCATCAAAAGCAGTATTTCACCTGAGGATCCAACATGGGGTGCTACCTTCTCCCTGGCACAGGTGGCCAGTGCATCACCTCACTGCAGTCCTTTTATTTTGAGTAAAATATATAGGAACAATTAAACAGGTTGGAACCAATGCATCTAGACATTCTCTTTATAGGCCAAAAAAAAAAAAAAAAAAAAAAATCCAACTTAGGCTCTTGTTATCCTGACAGCACTGAGAATCATCTGGCTTGTGAGCTTTTAAATAACCAGTGTATAATGAATCTCTCCAGCCACATTCAGTGAGCTTTACTGGTGGAGACTGGCCACAGGGTGGGTCCACATCTCCCTTGCCTCTTCCTAGGCTTTCAAAGGGAGCCTGTGAATCCTACATTCGAATTACACTGAGTTGTTCTTGATTAAATCACTGTGATTTTTTTCTTTTTTACTCTATGCTTTAAATTGATAATAGCTGAATACTTGAGGTTTTTTTTTTTTTCACTAGTCTCAGGTCTATATTAGACTTTTCTCATCCAGAAGTGTTGGGAAGATGGAAAATAAAAATAACAAGTATGAGAAAGAAGAAGAGAAATCGCTGATACTGAGTGGTTTTGCTAAGCGCCTGGGATTTTGCTGAGTGCTTCTTGTGTTACGTTGTACCCTGTGAAACTGCCATTTTCCTGGGTCCAATTTTTATATTGTTTGACCCACTACGTTGTCCCCTATCATCCTCACAGCAAGTGAACCGACACTGTCATCGCCCTCTTTTTACACATGAGTACACTGAAGCTGGAGAAGAGTGTGGTCCAAGCATATGGTTGAGTCCAGCTTGTCCCAGCTCTGATTCCAGAGACCCTGCTGTCAGCTGATATCCTTGAGCGCCCCACCCTAACCCAGTTCCCCAGTATTTTTTCTTTTCCCTTCTTCCCCAACCTCTACTCTGAGCTGCACACTGCTGATGACAGAGGACGAACAAACAAGATGGACAAGATGGCACCAAAGGCAGAGTCACGTGGGCAAGGGGACGGCGTGGGTTGAGGGGCCAGGGCAGTTGTACCTCACGCTGCTGGGATGGGAAGCTGGAGCTTATTGAATGCAAGTACATGTGGACATTCCCAGCAGAGGAGGGCAGAGCTCCCAGGGAACCACAAAAGCACCCACGTGGGAGCCCTCATGCAAGCACCCACGTGGAGGGGCTGAGAATGCAGCCTGGGAAGGATGCCATGTGATGCGTTCCCTCTCTGTTTTCCAGGCCACCGTGGCTGACCACCCAAGCATCCAAGTCAATAAGTCTTTCACCGAGAGGGACCTGATGCCCCACCCAAACTCGTCCCAGACCAGTAGGGTCGGTCGGCACAGGCTTTGTCTTCTCCTTGCACTGATTGAAGTTTATTTAACAGTTTGGACCTTGCCTGTTGAATCTTGAAAATATCGCAACTATGCATATACTGTGTTCTGAAGAGCTTATCCAGACACTATTTATTAGTCACTTTGATGTAATTCATCACATGCAAAAATCTCAAACAAGCACCAAGCGTCCTTTCAGGGGGACATGTGAAGGTAGTTAAAGTCTGCCTAAGCCCATGTTTCCCATGGCTCAGTCCACGGGTGCCATGGGTTCAAAAATGTAATTAAAAGAAAACGGTCAACTTCATCATTGTCAAAACGCCACATCATCCCCTAAAAGAGAGGCGCCCCTTTCGTCAATTTCCCCATCATGCCAAAGTTTTGGAGAGATCCTTCACTTTATAAATCAACTCACAGCTTAGAACATCCTGGCAGCGCCTTCAAGGAACGGATCAGAATGACAGGGAAAGAGAGGATAACCATCATAGCTTGACTGGATACAGGTGTTTGCGTTTACAGACCAACCACAAACGCCTGGATCTTTGACAGGCGTTGATGCTATCAGTGAATCGCAGCTATTATTGGCTCCGGTCACCAAGGGCTCGGGGGCCTTTCCCTTAGCAACATCTCTGAGGCTGATAACATTTGGCTGAACTTTTCAGATCTTAACCTCCCTTCTGACTTTCTGCAGTCAAACCCGCCTAAACTGATCAGAAGAAGAGACACGCAGTGGGAAGACAAGTAAAATATTATTGACTGGACTGTTTCATGTCTATTAGGAAGAAAGAGCAGAGAGGGGAGGGAGAACCTTACAGTCTGACAGGCGTCAAGATAATCAGGGGAGGAATTGGGGCTGCACAGTAACACTCGGTGAGGTTGGAAAGCCTTGGCTTACAAGAGGTCATTGTTCTGCGCGGAGAACAAACAGGGCACCGGGCAAACAAGGGCGCGATTGCATTTCTCTACGGTCCCCATTCCGGTGTCAAGTAGGCCCTGCTCCTGCAGCAAAGCATAGGATGGGAAACAAAAATAGGAAGTTGTGTGGCTCGAGGAAGAGGCAGGGGCTCCCCATCGTCATCCAAAGGCTTCGGTTTCTGGAAGCAGCAGGATGTGCTGCCCCTCCATGCACCCGTGAGGCCTTTGTACTGGGCAGAGATGGGACTCAGGGACAGGCGATGCTTCTCTGGAAGAATTTGGCTTTGGAAATTGGTATTATCTTTGTGTGTGTGTGTGTGTGTGTGTGTGTGTGATTTATTTTTTAATTTTAGATTCAGTGGGTGCCTGTGCTTGTTACATGACTGTATTGCATACTGGTGAGAATTGGGCTTCTAGTGTGTCCATTACCCAAGTATTGAACATGATGCCTGATGGGAAATTTTTCAACCCCTGCCTTACTCACACACTCCTCCATTTTGAAGTCCCCAATGTCTGTTATCCCTATTTTATGTCCATTGTGTTCCCACTGATTAGCTCCCACTTATAAGTGAGAACACATGGTTTTTGGTTCTCTGTTCCTACATTAATTCACATAGGATAATGGCCTCCAGCAGCATCCATGTTGCTGCAAAAGACAACCTTATTCTTTTTTATGGCTGTGTAATATTCTGTGGTGTCTATGTCCCACATTTTCATCATCCAGTCAACTATTGATGGGCACTACAGCTGGTTCCATGACTTTGCTATTGTAAAGGGTGCTGTAATTAATATATTATGTAATAATATATATGGTGCCATAACGAATATGAATAGACATTATAATGATTAATATATACTTGATGAATAATATAATGATTACTTTGGGGGGGGTAGATATCCACTAGTGAGATTGCAGGTTAAATGGTGGTTCTGCTATTATTTCTTTGAGAAATCTCTATACTGTTTTCCATAGAGGTTGAACTAATTTACATTCCCACCAACAACATACAAGCATTCCCTTTTCTCTGCATCCATGCCAACATCTGTTGTGTTTTGACTTCTTAAGGATAGGCATTCTGACTGGTGTCGGCTGTCTCACTGAGGCCACTGGTATTTCCAACTTGGATTTCACTTTCCTGCTCCTTGTCCTGCTGTTCCAAAACAGGTCTCCTTGTGTCTCCAAGTTCATGTCCTCAGCATCCTGGCCGTGCATGCCCAGGCATGGGTGTGCATGATGGGGGACAGCTAGAAGGGTTTCGCTTCCTCTCAGTGACCTTAACGACAGTTGCGAAGACCTCCTGAGACTCCACAAATAAGTCGATGACGTGAGACATGTTTCCCACTGCCCCCAAACCTACTGGAGAGGACAACAAACCCCACTTGCTAACCAATTTGCAAGACCGAACTTGCCATCTGAAGCAGAGGTCAAGGTCTCCAGCGCTGATACAGAAAGCTGGAACAGTGAGGCCTGCCTTGTACTGCCCCCCGTTCCCTCCCCAGACCCACATCCATTTTTACTCACCCCTTGGTTCTGTCAGGTAAAACCACCCACAGATACTGCTCAAGGAGGTCCCAGAAAATCTGTGGGACATTCCCCACCGTCCTACAGGTACAATTCACCCTGGAGCCTCCTGTCTTTGAGGACTGGGCTTATTTTGCCCAAACATGTTTCCACTCTGTATTCCAGCAGCCCTGAGCTGCGCAGATGTTTGCTGACGGCCGTCCATGAAGCACCATCCTTTTGTTAAGGGAACCACCTGATGCCCATAGAGCCATGTGACTTCACCCACTTGAGCTTCTCACCAAGCGGGGGGCGTGGGTGGGGTGGCATTTCAGAAAAACATCGGCAAAGGGAGACTTGGAATCAGAGGATGGAAGTACAGAAAGGAACTAAAATGTCACCTTCTCCAATTTTTTTATGGCACATGGGAAACTGAGGCACGGGGCAAAGAAGAAAGAAACACTTGGGTTTACACATGGTAAACTCCCCTGCCGCCGGTCCCTGCCTCACTACACAGTCCAGCCTTGCAGCACATTTAGGCATGCGGTCCATCCATGCCCCAGACACGCAAGGGCAGGTCCCACCTGCAAGGGCACTCACTGTCTTCCTCACAGCTGGCCAGGCTCTACCACAGACCCTCGGCTGAGCCTAGATCAGAAACCCAGGGCCAAACGAGCTCCCATCTCTGTAACACACGCAGTCAGGGGGACCTGCAATGCTTCCTCCTCACACCTGGCCCTTAAACCTACTCCTATTTCCATCTCTTACTGTGTCCTCTTTCCCAATCCTTCCCCTGTCAGTCACCTTCCCACTCCCTGCCACAGAGCCTTCTAGAAGCCTGGTTCTATGACATCATGATGATGATGATGATGACAGTACCAATCATTTACTAAACACTGCCCTGTTCTAAGGTGCCATATGGGTCATTTCATCCAGGCTCCAACTTGCTTCTGCTTTGCTTTGCCATCTGGTAACACAACTCTATCGTGGAAGCACCATCGTTACTGCCATTTGCAGGGGAAGCCCAGAGAGATAGAGTATCTTTCTCAATCTCAAGCAAGAAAGCCAGGAGTTCAACCTGTGAGCTCTTCCTCTTCAGCCACCTTCACCGAGCGTTGTCCCAGAAGAGTGTCATCATCACAGGGCAGAGGGAGTAGTGAACTCCGACATCCCCATGTCCACCCCTTGACCACAGCTGCCTTTCATCCCAGGCTTCAGATACCTGGTTTTCTTCCCAGAGACCTGCAGGAAAGTGATGCTAGCCCCCTGCCCCTTGCATCAGTCCTGCTTCCCTCCCACGCAGCCTAGAACCCACACTGGTTCATCTGAATGCATTGCTCTCAGCTGAGCACTCAGTTCCCCTACATCTCTTTTTTGTCCTTACACCTACTGAGATTGCACCCTGCTCAACCCTCCTCCTCTCACCCTGCACCCACATGGCTGGGCGCTAATGGTAAGAATCTCACCACTGTGTAGCACTACATGTGGGCCCCCATCCCCACTGCGCCCTGGGTCCCTCCATTAGGGCTTTCTGCCTGTTTTCAGCTTCCTCTTTCATTCCTCCCAATGGCTCGTGACTTCATCCTTCCACCTTCAAACTTAGCAACATTCATGGCGACACCTTTCTGCCCTGTCACCCATGGTCCTTCGTCTACGCCACTCTATTCTCTCCATCACCACCGGCTAAAGTACTCCTACCCTAAACCAACAAACTAACCACCCTTAACAAGATGACCTCCTCCCCCTCACTTGGTCCAGTCATCAGTGACCTTCCCACAGGCAGATCTCATGGGCACCCACTCCGCAGTCCTTGTGTAGTTGGACATCTCGCTGTGTTCATCACCATTGACCACTCCTGCCATCTTAAAACTGTCTACACCCTTGGCCTCGGGTTTTCTTCCTTCTTCTGTGACCACTCCAGCTCAGTTCCACCCATGGCTTCCTCGTTCTTGAGCTGTCCCTGGATGGTGATGGTCCCAGGCTTCCACTGACAACCTGCCCCATTTCCCCCTGCCATCCCAGGTGCTAACTCAAGCTCTTCACACACATCTCAGGTTTAGCTCCAAACTGACTGGACATCTCCTTCAGCAAAAGAATATGCTCATGACAAGGACCCACTGTCTTGTTTCCCAAGGTGATTTGATAGGGTGGTTTCGGATTACAGCCTGGCTTCCTGGGGTGATCCATCACAAGAATAAAGAGTGCTGATAACGCCAATGGGTGCATTTCCAGGTCAGGGTGGTTGTGTTTCTCTTGGCAAATGAATGAGTAGTTTCCCCAGCACCTGCAGGTGGTGAGAGTTGGTCTCAGCTCTGATAACCCAGGCTCTGCCAAAGCTGCAACCTTGGGCTTCGGGGGGAAAAAACGGAGTCATTGATGCTGTGTGGTGGTGTCCATCTGTCCTTGCTCAAAGCCGATCTCTACCAGCATCTGTTCTGCACCCAAGCTCTTGATTAAGAGAGCAGTTGAGTGTTGATGAATTGACAGAGCCAGGTCCCAGCTCTTCCAGGCTCACTATTTGCAGGGGGATTATGGGCATGCTTGAGCCACAGAGTGGTTGCACCCTGGTGCACAGGGCAGGGTCCCCATCCACATTCACCCCGCTAGAAATGAGGCAGCCTTTACGGTGTGCAATGTCACAGCCTGGGGGAGTGTCAGTAGGCAGCCGTGGGAAGAAGCACCCTCCTCAAGAGAGTCTGATGTTGCTTCAACTCTCAAAACCACTGCCCATGGTTTATAAGGTCATGAACAGGAAATGACACACAGCCCATGCCTCTCATGGCAGCCTCCATGGTTTGCAACTCCATCTGGACCTGAAAACACAGAAGGAACAGTGGGAGGAAGTCTAACCAGGAAGCCACCATTCAGATGCCCCCTCTGTCACTCACTTGCTGTGTGACTTGGGACAGTGACCAACTCCTCTGAACTTCAGGATGCTTATCTATGAACATTTACCACAATCCCACCCTGCCTCCTCACTGGGTTGATTCAAGGCTCTCCTGTGGTTACCCTCAGAGCTGTCATGAGTGAGCCCAGGGACAGAGGATGGATGGAAGCAACAGAGGTGGTGTCTTACCCAGCCATCCCCATGTGGTCCCCTCTGCAGCTCCCCCATCCACAGCCGGCTCCTTCTCATCCAACAGGCTTCAGCCCAGGAGTCACCGCCTCAGAGTGACTTCCCACCACTCACCCCAAGTGTAGCCACCAACTAGAGGCAGTTTCTAAATGATATGTCTGATCTTCTTTTGAAGAAAGTCTCAACAGCAGTTATCACAAACTGGAATTTTTTTTAATTTATTTATTACATCGCTTGCTTATTATCTGGTGGTCTACAAGGTATAGGTGTATCTTTGTCACTGAAGCGGAACCTGTAGAGCTCATACTAGGTCCTCAGTAAACGTTAGCTGACTAGCTAATGAGGGGATAACTGAGTGAACATCCCCAGCCCAAGGTTGGGACGCCCAGGCTTGATAGATCCTGGTTCCCAGGTCTCAATGGGTTCCGCCTCTTATCACCTCCTTTGCCAGCCACTTCCTCAGTGATAGAAAGAGCTGAGGTTCCCCTGCTGGATGCATTTTCCCTGAATTTGGGGAACCCAAGACAGTGTCAAGCCTACAGTGAGCTCTAAGGCTTGACACTGTCTTGGGTTCCCCCTGAGGACAAGGAAACTTGTCCTAAGATACAACCACAGCTGTCAGAGCAATGCTACCCTTGAGTTGTGAAGAAATCCAGGTCTGCATGGAAGAAACCAGGGCTACCCTGGTCCCTGGCCAGAGATTTGCCCTCAGAAGACCTGCAATTGTCAGGGGAAGTGGACTTGATCCTTCCCCCAAAAAAATCCCTGCCTGTTCTCATTGCTTCATCGTCCAGTGCAGTCCCCCACCCAGACCCAGGCCTCCCAAGAAGCCAATGAGGGAGCCTCATCCCTGATGGGTGGACACAGGGCCTGTCTGAATTTCCCACTCACATCACTCAGAAATCTGAGGAGCTGGCGCTTGGGGGACAGTAGAATGAGGCTCCTAGAAGCCACTGTCATCTCTGTGGGCCACACCAGAGTTCAAGACCGGACTTTAGCTCCCATGGCCAAGGGATCTCTGGAAGGTCCCCTTTGTCACCAAGAGCCTGCCCTTTTCCTCGTGTTTTGAAAGGAGTTTTCCTAAACACAGCTTCCTCCATCAGCAAGTTTCAACGTGTAAACAGTGACTCTTATTCAGAAAAGCAGCGACGAGCAGTTTTATATAAAAGTTACATCTCCATTTAAGAAAGAATATATAATTCCACATTCCACTGTCCCTCGAACTTTATTCCCGTTTATGTAGATCTTAATACAGTTATATAGTCGCAGGGCTAACGTCCCCTCTGGATGGTAATGAGGTCCTCTCGAACCCGTTAGCTGCTATAAAGTATGCAGAAGTTAAATGCACAGATGGAAAAAAATTTGTCTCAATTTTATACTTCTGCAAAATGGTAATTTTGTACTTAAAATGTACAAGATGGATGTTCAGAAATATAGGCTGATAGCCTAAATTATATTTGGTCATAATTTATGTAGTACAGTCCCAAAGAGATACAAAAAGGCAGAGCATAATTTATCTGCTGGAATCAGCAATAGCTTTGCTAAAACTCCCATTTATTCCATCCCCCATAGTTTTAAGCGGGCTTCGTCCTCAGGGCTCACTCTATTTAAGTTTTCCATACTGCTGTTTGATCACATATTGTACTCTATAATTTGCCTATCATCTGAAGCAAATTTAGGTCCCAGAAGTTATGATCTCTACATAGCAACCACTTTATTTGGTAAATGCAAAATATTTATAGCAATATAAAAACCAGATGAAAATAAAATTCCTATAATCATTGGAACATACACACTTTATCATTGGAGCTTGTAAGACCATTAGAGTAAGACTAGCATGTTGCCTAATACAATTACCTTTGGACGCTCACTTGAATTTGCTGATGCTTGGGAAGCGGAGAAACTTTTCCTGCAACATCCCTTCCATCTTGCCAATGGGAAAAAAACACACACACACATCTGGGCACGGGCTCCAGACAGAATTGCCCCGGAGGAAATGAGATGAAAAGAGAGAGTCAGATGAGTCATCACTGTGCCTCAGATGTGAAAAGGAATTTCCAAGTAAAAACATTCTGCTTGGCAACGCCACTGGCCTGGATGAGTTCACCCCTTACCTTCCAGGGAAATTGACGAAACCAAGGAATGCTGACCATGAGTCCCTCCTAGAGCCAAGATCAATGGATTCCTACTCGAATCAGATGATGTGGCCTCTTCTTTGAGCCTCTCTCCAACGTTAGTATTCTCACACCTCTAACTTCTTTGTGTATGTGTGTGCTTCCAAAATTGATCCTTGGAGATGTTCAGGCTAGAACCTACAACATAACACAGTCCATCAACAGCTCCTATGAAAAGCAACTAGCTCTTCAAAACAGAATGGAGAGAGGAAGCGGAGAAGGGACAGGCCCCAAACTGAAATCTGCACTTGAAAATCAGAGGAAATAACATTACTGTGCATATTCACATGCACTTGTTGAGTATTCTCTGCAAGCACCATCTAGGGCAGAATGCTATCAGGACAGTATGCTGTTCAAATATGTGTTCAGGTGATTTCTGCTTACGCATAGGACCCTGCCTTAGGTTCTCTCTAGTCGTCAGAAAAACCCTGCACAGTAGGGCTCATACATTACCAGTATGCAAAAGAGGAAATTGGCCAGGTGCAGTGGCTCATGCCTGTCATCCCAACATTTTGGAGGCCAAGGTAGACAGATCACCTGAGGTCGGGAGTTCGAGACCAGCCTGACCTACATGGTGAAACCCCATCTCTACTAAAAATGCAAAAATTAGTCGGGCTTGGTGGCACGTGCCTGCAATCCCAGTTACTTGGGTGGGTGTGGCTTATGAATTGCTTGAACCCTGGTGGGGGTGGTTGCTGTGAGCCAAGATCATGCCACTGCTTTCCAGCCTGTGTGACTGAGGGAGACTGTATCTAAAAAAAAAAAAAAAAAGGAGGAAACTGAGGCCGGGAGAAGTTGCCCAGTCGAGTAAGTGACACCCAGGACTGCTATTATTCAAGCCAGCAGTATCTGATACCGAACAAGCCCCCTGTTGTACTTTTCTGTACACCAACACAGAATGCCAAGCTTCCCAAGGTGCCTATGCTGGGATATTGCTTCTCTAGCCTCAGACCTCTCTCCGCCCACCTCAATCCCCTTCCATCCAGCCCTCAAGGTTGCCTTCAGCTGAGTGAAGATGAAATAAAACCCCAGCTGCAACTCTCTGATAAAAACTTCAACTGAAGCCTCATATATTTTGTAGATACTAAAGATCTCATGGCTCTTTGAAGACGAGTGTTAGTATTAATCATTGTGGTTGTTCAGATTATTTCCTCATTTTTTAACACTGCCCAAGCCCTCCTACCACAGAGCCACCATTTCTGCATCCTGGGCAGTGAGACCGTAAGAGATCCCCTAGATTCCTCTGGATAGTCGCTTCCTCCTTTTTTGCAACTTAGCTCCAGCTCCAGCTCCCTAAGTCTAAGGGAATCTCTCCATTTTTAACTTTTTTACCCAACACATGCTTAAGCAGAAATCACCAGAACACATATTTGAATAGCATTCTGTATGTCAGACATACACCAGTAAAGAAAACAGCTAGGTCTCTCTTTGGGTCTTGCTAGGTAGCATGTGAACAATGTATCTGTTCTCAAATCAGTTCCAACTGATTGCAATCAGTTGGAGACTCAAGAATACCTGACATATGGGACCATCCGTGACTTGTCACTAGTCCTCTTCTAGCCTGTGGGGAGGGAGATAGGTTTCACTTGCCTGCTGTCTGCTTGTCGGCACTGCTCCCCATGCAAGAGGAGAGGAAGCAAGAAGGTATATTGACTTTTATCAAGAGCCTGCACGCTGGGCATGTAGTTTGAGCTCTCTCCTCCTACCTTCAGGCAATCCTATGTGTGGCTCCAATGTGCAGGTGAGGCTCCATCTAGGGCAGTTCTTTTCCCAAGGACACACACAACAGAGCCCAAGAATTGATAATACTACCCTACAGGTTACTGCAGAGGAAGGAACTATGAATGTTACCTTGGGGAGCAGAAGACAACATTCTAGTCGAATCTTCTAGGACGCGATGGTATTTGCATGCAGAGGACAATTTGTGGGCAGAGGTGCTAAGGTCCCAGTAAATATTTAGGATGGTATTTGCACACAGAGGACAATTTGTGTGCAGAGCTCCTGAGACCCCAGTAAATATTTGCTTCATGTTCACAGTCCAAGGAGGGAGAAAATGCGCAAAGGCCTCGAAGAGAGAGGCTTGAAAACCCCACAGGAAGCTCTTTCCAAGTGTTTTGCAAAGGGGATGGTTGTTCATCCCCTTCTTAGGAATCATTCAACCCAGCCCTGCCTCCCAGCCACCCTGCAGCCAGGAGCTCTGATGTGTGGTATTACATAGAGTGCAGGAATGTGAAAGGCACCACATAAAATCAAATTCTCATCTATTTTAAGTTGAGTGGTGCACCAGTTCAGCTTTAAAACCTAATTTCTTAAAAGTTTCAGAGGGGAAAAAAAAATGCTCGTTTGCAATTGGAATCGAGTCCACATAAATTAGCGGGCCAGCTCTACGTATCCTTCTTTCCGAACTTTCCTGGATTGTTCCTTTTAATCAAGCGGCCCACATTCTTGACTTTTCATCCTTCACTGCCCAGAATGATGCACTGCAGCTACTGATGACACGCAAATGTTAATTTTGTTCAAGTTCAAACATCATCCAAAAAGGGCCTATTTTAAAGACTGCTTTGCAAACACCAGCTGAAAATGAGGATGAATCGAATCAAACACCGCTATGAAATTCAAAGGAGGGAAAGCCGTGGTCTTACGGAAACTCACAAGTTTTCATCTCTAGACCCTCAACCTCTCCAAGGCCAACAGTAGAATCCTTGATGTCTACAGCTGGAAGGGAAATCAGATTTCACCCCAGCCCTGCCCAAGGTCATTCAGTGTGGTAGGAAAGAGATGAGATAATTCAACTCTCCCTGGGCAAAGGAGCCTTCATAAAATGTGAAACCAGTGAAACTATGCATTTCAAGCCTTTCTGTCATTTAGTAGGTTTCGGGAAGAGCAGGATACATCACACACACACACACACACACACACACACACACACACACTCACAGGCACACAATAGGCTTATTTGAGAATCCTGGCTCACCTCTTAACCAACTACCACTGCCTCTATCCTGTCTCCTCCAGTATAAAATGTCACCATGGCCCAGTGAGGGCTGAAGAGTAACAGTTGTTCAGAGGCTCTTTAACAGGAATTGTGCACTTGAATAAGGAGAAATCAGCCGAGTTCATATTTCTCCATAGCTGACATTGTCTGAGATTTGGCATCTGCTTGTTTGCCTTTGCACTCCATGACGCTCTATGAGCAAAGGACATCATCTGTACAAGTCACTACTGCATCCCCCTGGAGCCTAGGACAGGGCCTCCGTGCCTCCTGGTTAGAATGGATTAAATATTCCATTTGCACCTTAAATAAACGCCACTGTTACGCTTGTGCACACAGTAGGCCAGAAGCCCAGGTTGTCCCCCTTCCACTTGGATAGTCCCCAAATCAAGCGGACATGGAATGCATAGTAGCTCTTTCTCAGGATTCCAACGCCTGGAATAACGAAGTGTGCCCAGTTCTTTTGCTGGTATTTCCTGAGGTTCAACACCCTGCAGGTCAGCTCCCGAGGGCCATACAGCCTCCATCTCCCAAGGCGAAGTTCACCTCGTGTCTCTCACGACAGGGGGAGAACTGAGTGTTCCTTGGAAAGTTAACAGGATGCAGTGAAGTCGGGCACTTCCGAGAGCTGGCTCATCAGCCTGCCTTTGCTCATCCCTGAGCGGATGTATGGTGGTATTGTGGAGGACCTTTACTGGAGCAGGACTTGTGCTCCAGTCCAATAACTGGAGCAGGACTAGTCCAAATAATTGCACTCTAGTCCAATTGGCTATCCCTCTTACCCTAGCATTTCATCAACCAGAGAAAGAGAAATTACAACATCGGCAAATAAGAGAAGCTCCTTATAGTCTTTTGATTCTCATGTGTACTCAAATGCATCTGAACAAATGAAGAAATGAAATCACCCTGGTCTATTTTTCACCAGGATCCTTCAAAGCAGGACTGTACTCTGTAAGGTCTCCACATAGAGCTTAGAGGTCCGAGGGTCCCTAAAACATTGAATGTCATCTCACAGCAACATGGCCCTAGAGAATAAATCCAGCTGAATGCTGTGGTCCCAGGGATCTCAATGGCCTTGCCTCTAGAACACAGGCCTCATGTCAGCAAGCCATCAGCAGTGACAAGTACCAGCTTCTGTGGCCCATCAGACTAAACTGTGCAGAGCGGCGGCCCATCTTCTGAAAGAACAGAAGAGACACTTCCACTGCAACGTCAAGAAAAAAATGACTGCCGCTATTCCCTGAGCGATCACAGCCGCTCTTGAAATACAGGACATGTTTCATTTGGCTTATAATAATTGTGTACTGTCTTTTAACCCTCAAAGTGTTAAGTATTGTTATATCCTCTGGGGAGGAAAAGATCTGGGGTTAACAACTTTCTCTTTTAAAAATTCATAAAGGTGCAAATAAACAGCATTGCATCCGGTGGCTCCGCGTTGCAAGAAGCCAACAGAGAAAGAGGGAAAAAGACGGCAACAACAACATTACCCCCCACAGGATACTTGGCAATTAACTGCAGCTATGTCAGCAATTTTTTGAAAAATTTCCGAAACACGGAGAAGACTCATCCTCACCATACGAAAAACAAAGCTACTGCAGTGACTCTCCCATGCATTACAATGTGTGTGTCTTACTTCTTAACCAAGCCGCTAATCACGCAAATTATTGCAACTAATTACATTTGAAGGTCTAATTAATTCTTTCAGTACCACATCATTTAGTACGCATTCACAACACAGCACCTGTTTTGAAAATCCTTGCAGTTAATTTGTTTATAAACAAACACTATTTGCATAAAATGTTTAATGAATGGTTTAACAGTTAGTACAATACTCCAGTTTTGTCTTCGTAGATCTGAGGTCATCAAAGGCCGCGATAAATTAATTTTAAACTATACAAATTAATTTCAATCGAATGTGTGAATTTCTCATTAATAAAGAAAACATTTTCAACATGTTAATTAATATCTCTGTAACAGGCTAATTACTTCCTGCACAACAAGTACATCTTACAAGCAAATCTTAAAGATTTGAGGGGCAAGGGGGTGGGGACTGTTTTAAAACTGCAAAACAAAAAGTGCAATTCAGAAAAGAACACACACAGCCCGATTATACTGGAGAATTCACCACTTAGGACAGGCAAATCCAAGAAAGGAAGCTATTGCCTTATGTTACAAATACAACACATTTTACTCATCGAGAACGGGACGGTTGAAAAACGTTTCTATCACAGGTGCAGTTATGCTGCAAAGATGGTTAGATGATGTCTGCCTTCTGGTAGAAATACACAATTAATGAAAATATTAGTTCTGAGAGTGCAGATCTCTTTTTTGAATGTAGGGCGTATTAGCTGTGTTTGTAACCCAATGGTAAATACGGATTTCATTAAACAAATCTGCATCTTCACACCGGTGTCTGAGGCTCAGCCATCATAATTCTCCCTGTGGCAAACCGTGGAAAGACACTTCATGTAGAAACTAAAGAGGAACAAGATTATAGCCCAACATCAAGCACAGCCCTTGCAAAAGCCATCACTGAAATATGCTCACCCTTAAGTTTGCTTCTGATTTGCAAGCATTTTCACATTTGATAAGCACGTGTTGTAAATTTACATCCACGCAGGAAGTAGTCTTACGCTAGGGAGCTGAGAATTGTAAAGCATGTTTATACTCTTACCCTTGCATGGTGTTGCCCCTTAATGCACAGGCTGAAAAAATGACTAGCTACACGGGACCCAGAGGGATGTGCTGCTCCACCTGGTTCCCGCACATCTGCCCCCGAGGAGCCACTCGTCCCTTCCTTCTGGAACAGGTTTGTCAGCAGAGAGAGAGAGAAAGAGAGAGAGAGAGTGTGTGTGCGTGTGTGTGTTCATGTGTGTGTGTTCATGTGCGTGTGCAGGGTGTGGGGTTAGAATGACAGAAAGACAAAGAGAAGCACAAATACAGACTTCCCAACACTTCCCTGGGACCTGCCAATGTATTCCCAAGAAAACAATGGAAAAATAGGAGGAGTTCCATCTTGATAGCGCCAGGGGAAAAGAAGAATTTGCCCAACCTCTGGTTGGACCCAGGGTGATTTCCAGGGTGATGCTGCTATCCATTGGAAAACACTTGGCCACCTGCCCCTTGGTCCTGATATTTCCTTGGAGGTGTATATAGAATAAAACCATTCCAAGCACCCTGCTGCCAAGCTACCCCAGTGATCCCAGTATGGTGTGAAAAACCCCTTGCTTTACTCTTTCGCCAGATAAATGCCAGCCAGCACTCCTGTCTCTGGGGCCCTGGAGAGGCCTTCAACACACCTGGCCTCACCACCCTGTGGCTTCAACAAAAAGGCCAAGCATCTCCTATAAACCTCGAGGTCCAGGGATGACGTAGAGGAATGATGGATTTCAGAAAAGGCAGGTGCTTCCCACTCTTTAAATTTTTTTTAATTCTTTCCAAGTTTCCCATCAACAGCCCTGCAGTAAAAATTCAGGGCTTCAGAGACAAACATTTCATGAGTACAGACTGTGATGAGGAAAAACAAGCCATTCCCTCTCTATCTATCAGGACCCAGAGGTAAACTGCTGCTTTGCTCTTAAAACACACACACACACACACACACAAAGAAACAAAGAAAAAAGTGATAACGGTTGGCACAGGACTCAGGACTACAGGTCATTTCCATGTTGAGTTCTTTTTGGAAAAGATATCTAGGACAGCCATGTGAGGAGTGGGTTTCAGCCCCATAGCCAGGTAGGAGAACTAAAGTCCAAGAGGCAGAGGGCAAGCTCCCCAGCAAAGACTGAGAGGGGCAGGAGGAGAGCAGGAGGCAGGTGACTGTCAGAGGAAATGCTTCCATTCCAGAACAAGCAGAAACAGGCACGCCACTCTGAAATATAAAAGTCAGAAAGCCTTGAAACATACATGCAACCCAGGGACTACCCCTTGCAGCCAGCAGCCAAGGCAGCTTCTGAGCACAGCATGACTGTGTCTAAGCCCAACTTGGTCCCTAACTTCTCTCTAAAACCAGTCAAGGTGCCCCACCTAAAGCATCAAGATGACAGGCTCCTGCCTCCCATCTTGCATGAAATCATTCCCGGATGTAGAGCCTGGCTTTTTCTCTCTCCCCATTAAAAATCACCAGCGTTTCGCAAATAAAGGCGATCACCATGTGAAAAATTATCTTTTAAAATGGAGCTTAATTTGCATATAAGGAACGAGAGATTTATGACAAGCAACATCGTCCAGTACTGCATCTGCCTAGTATCAGTCGTAATTTAGATTGTTTGTGACTGATCTTAAATTCTAAAGCTTGGAGAAGATGAAGTACTCTGTTGCTGTATTATTGTCAGGAGTCTAAGACTTACCAGAGATTTATTAGTAATCTTATCACAAACATGTCTCAAGTTTTTGCTTTTAATATGTGCCAAGCTCCTCTGAGGAATTTTCCTCACTGCAATTATATTCCTCAATGCCTGCATTCTGAAGCTGAGTTGATTTCCTTCCCAAAATAAAGCGACCTATCATTACACCACAGCCGCTCTTGTACATTTTTCCTCTGCTACTTAATAATCAATGTATTCATCATTAAAATCTGAGCCCTGAAGCAATGGTTTTTAGCATATTCTAATGACTAGCGACTTGCAAATTACAATGACCTTTCATGTACATTCTGTAAGCACCTTGTTCTAATGTGTACTGTATTTATAGTTTGCCAATACAAACTAGCCAAAGATTGGATAATTACTGTAATCTATTAGCTCGATTGCTTTCCGTGCTCATTTATAGCATGTGCCACGCAGGCCATTTTCAAAAACTGGCCTATCTTTCATCTCCCGCAAGCTCAGAAAGTAACGGATACTTCATCTTCACAATATACACACTTACTAATGTCTGAAGAGCAGCCCATCTCAGCTCAAGGAGGTTTCAAAAATAAAGAACCTTCTTTCCTATTAGTGTCATCATGCTATTTGTGACTGACAAAAAACACCACTTTGAGAGTGTAAACTTTTGTTGAAGAATGTCAAGGCCAGTCCCATTTTCTGCCCATTACTCTGACCTCCAAATAGCATTTAATAAGATCTGCTTTGAAAGAAAAAGATAAAGGCACTTCCCTTAAACAAGAAACAATTTTTTTGTTATAAATAAATGTTTCAAGTGAAGCATTAAACTTTTTCTTTCCTTTTCTTTTCTTTTCTTTTTTTTTTTTTTTAAGCACACTGCTGTAACGACTCCGGAACCGATAAGAGAGCTGTGTGTGGAAGTATGAGCTCGGGTCGCCTTCTGACCCTCTGTGATGGTCTATTTCAGGCAGTTATGGATAGATAGCATTACAGACACTGGTAATTAAAACAACACTAATTTTGTCTCTGTGGCCACGCTTTGTTGTTAGAAGCCATCTATCATGGCCTTCACGCATCACACAATGAGAAGACATTTGTCTACGTACATTGTGCTCGGTCAACGGTTTTACGGATCTCCCCGTGTACCTGGACACCCAGGCACTTTTAAAGACATACTGCCTTCATTTCTACTCTATTCCTCTGATTAATAAAACATTTTGCATGCTTAGTCAAAACACTCTACAAGCTTTTCACCACATATATTCATGGGGGGGAAAGCAACGTTAATTTCTTTCCCTTTTAGAAAGAAACTAACAACAACAAAGGAAATTCTCTTTTGGATTGAAAGAGAGAAAGAAAAACTATAATACGGAAATATTTGCCTTCCCTGCAAAACAGAGTCCAGCCTAATGAAAAGCATAATGTTAAAACACACACACCATGCCAAGCACCTCCTTTAAGGCTACACACATTTTTGACTATACGTATCGTTGGTTCTTTGTGCATTCATTTGCTTGACTTATGGATGCTCAATTTCACTTCACCTTTTATTACAAGATCTACAGTTACATTAAGAGTAATAGCAAGTCAAATGTTTTTATATTTGGGCAATTAAAAAAAAATAGAAAAGATCTATTCCGTGGGCTCTTATAGGAAATTAGGGGTAGCCGAAATGCAAGATGACTAGTGTAATTCTGTTGTAATCAACTAAAAGGAAACTGTAATGGTGCATTTCAAGAGATCTTTAACAAGGGGCACAAACAAGAGAAGCAGCAGACAGGACCATTTAACTTCAAACTCCACCATAGAGAGTCGAATTGTAAGCTTCCTACAGCAAGCCTGGCTGGCAGCTATGTGGCAGTCCTCATTTCTCAGCGGAAAAGCCACTCCCTTGAGACTCTCCAGACACCCCAAGCTGCATTTTTTATCAAGTGTCTAAAAGGTAGGAGCTGTTAGAATTCTTTGCTCTATTCACAGATGATCACAGCCCTTTTTTCCCCTTTAGCTTGCAGACGCACATGTAGTTTCAAATATTAGCTAGAACTCCAGCCCTCACAAGCCCCTAATTGCTCTCTCAGGGAAGGTATCATAAACGCAGGTATGGCTGACACAGATGTAGCTTCAACTTTATGCAGGCAGAAATGCTACATCGAAGCTATTTGCAAAGTGACATAACTAGTTATTAAAAAGTACATTTTTATTATATTCCTTGGAATTTGCATTCTTCTAGAAACCAAGTGTATTTTTTAATGTGGCCGCAGAAATGTTAGGGCGATTGACCATTCATGACGTCTGCAAGGGAAAGGCATCTAAATATTTTTCAAGCCACTTTAATAAAGTTGAGTGCGTCTTGTCGCTACACGTAACCTAATTATTTAAATAAGTTAATATTAGCACGTCTCTTTTGCCAGCTGCTGCAAGCAGTCCACTGCTGCCATTAAGCAAAAAGGCCAAGACAATGTGAGTTTATCTGTCCTACCCGCATTTCTACTCATCATTCGACTGAAACAAATGGGAAAGAAAAACTTACTGACTTTTGGCGAACTACAAAGGTTAACTCTATTCATCATGGAGGAACTGATGCTAAGTGCTTTCTGTCCGTCCATATATTTTAAAGATTTAGAAGGCACCTGCTAGTGTTCTCAGGAGACAGAGGACAGGAGTGCTCATCTTTGCCATATGCAAAGCGTCTCTAGCAGTTTTCTCTTTACCTCACTGGCACTACTGAAATCCTTCTTAAGACTACAGAGTTTTGGAAATCAGCTTATTTTTCAATGAGTTAAAAAGGCAAAGCTTTTCTTTCTTAGGACCTTTAACTCGTTTAAGGGAAGTGGCACGGTTTGAAGCTGCTGTTAACCCTTTGAGGAGAAGGAGCTCAACAGCTTGCAATGGTAAGAAGAGAATTCTCATCACCCAGGTTGCAATAAAACGTGCCTCTCCCGATACCAATAAAGCCCACCCTGGAGGTTTCCAGAGAGGCAGTGGAAGGTAAACCCAGAAGAAAAGCAAGGTAAAGGCAACCAGGTGGCCAGGTTCTTAAATCTTAAAGCAACAGTTCCAAAGTTGAGAGCCCGCATCGCAATCTATTGCACAGCCTGACAGGAGAAGGGACGAGGAAGTTCAGAACCTGGCGGTTGGAGTGTTTCCCAGCGCCGGGTCCCACCGCGCGCCGCACCGAACAAGAAATCTTTTCCACTTTCTATAACTCATTTGCATGAATTTACTTTTTTGCCTTAAGAGGTTGTTGTAATGTGTGTTAAAACACACAGTGCAATTTTATCTCCATAATATCACAAAAGAAATATTATGTTAGTATAAAGTTAAAAAAAAAAAAATGCTGCGGGATCTTGCAGCACGGCGAGCGGCAAAGCGTTGCTCAAAAGCGCCACCCAAAGGCGGGAAGGGTGTAACGGCATTCAGGGAGGGATCGTTTTTGTTAATTTCAGCAATCCGAGTGTAAAAAATGACAGCGCCACGCAAGTTGACGGAGGCTTTTGATTGAATTGACTGATTGCCTCAGCTGCACCTGCTGAAAATTGATGACAATGCTGTCTAAACCATTCATTAGGATTTGAAACTTCACGCAGATGAATGCCGGATTCATAAATTTGCTAGACATGTGTTGTAGATAATATGACAAAGCGCTGTTTTCAAATGAGCATTTCTTTGACCTAATTTTATCAAAATCATGCAAAGGAATGAAAGAACATTTGTACCCGTACTCTTTGGAACAGCTGCAATTGAGGTCTCTCTCTACATCTCTCCCTCTCTCTTTCTCTCTCTCTCTTTCCCTTGTCTTTCAATAAAATTTAAATGAACTATATTGTTTGGAATATTTCTTCTGGTTTGGTTTAAAATATTTGTTAGAATGGCAAAACATTTATTTTTACTTATTACGAACAATGTTACTCTGCCAGATGAAGGAAAATTATTTTGAGATTTTTTTCCAGCCCCAAATTTGCTAAATTGAACACAAGTGGCAAGTAGATTTTTCAAGTAATATTAATAACGTCATCTTCACAGACACGTTGGGGAGAACTGTCTCAGTACCAACTGGACATGCATTCTGTGAGAACTGGACTTCCTGCAGGCTTTGAAGGGAAATGAAATCCCTGTAAAATATTGACGCTTTTGGTCAAAAATGGCGAAACCAGGAAAAAATGATATCTGTGTACATTGTATATAAGATTCCTGACTTGCTCTCGATTTTAATGTATCAAAACACTATCAATATTGAATGAAGCTTTCTCTGTGTGTCCAAGAAAAAAAAACACGAGATGTCTAAGAAGGGGAAGGAAGCACCGTTTTCATACCTGGTTTGGCTTAGCAGCACGGGGGAGAAAAGGCCGTGGCTGAATCCGTCTCCGGGAGCAGCTGTCCCCCTGCATGGTTTGAATTGCAAGGAAAAAGTTACGTTTTTAGAAAAGAATACCTGGTATTTAAGAATTCAAATTTCTCATTGTAGAAATAGACCTCACTTCTACAACAAGGACCCTCTGCTTAGTACTTGGACTCCCCTGCAAAAAAACAAAATGAATATTTATTAACGTAAGAAGAACCTGGCGCAGGTCGGTCCATGCATCCCAATCTGCCAAAACGCTTCCAAGTCTCTTCCCTGGCATTTAAAAGAAATCTATTTTTATACGTTCTCGTGAATTTGGCTTTTACTACCAGTAAGGTAATTTCTGATTAGGCATCTTGGGTTTTTCTCTTTATTCCTAAAGAATCCCTGCAAATATACCCCAGATGCTTGCGTTAACCCCACACCTGGATGGAGAGAAACTGCAGGTGTGAACGGCAAGGCTAATAGATTTGAGTTTTGCCACGCATTTTTTTTAAAACCATTCTAGCAGTTACTTTGAACTGGAAAACATTACAACAATCCAAACAAGGCTCTTTAAGGCTGCTATGCCCAAGCTGCTACAGATACAAAATTATCAAGTAGATATGTGAAAACCCCTAAATGCAGAACAATCTGGGTTGGCTTCTAATTGCTATGTTTCATTTTCTAATGGGGGAAATGTGTAAAACAAATAACTGGGTATTGGGAGCTCTGAGCAGTAAAAGCAGAACATTCTTGTATTTCAGTAAATCATGTAACTCTACAGATGGGCTTGGAAAGCCTGAAGCTCCAGTCACCTTTAGACTATTTGGATCCAGTGTTTGCTTCAAATTCTGGGCAATCTGCTTAAAACAAGTTCCCTGTTTGTCTTGAATGGCCTTTGCAATGAGAACCCCAGGCCTGCAAGACCTCTGAGATTCATTGACCTCACCAGCCTACCCATAAAGAAAGATATGTGGATACTCCCCGTATTGCCCAGCCCTGGCTACAATGGCAGGGAGGAGCAGGGAGACTCAGCCTTCTCGTCAAAGATGTTACAATCTGGTCAGTGTACACTGGGATAGGAAATGCGGGGAGACAAACATACATCAATTCCTGGTAGCACACAGCAAGAAAACACAGATGCCCAGAGGGACATCAACTCAAGGTAATTCCTAGCTATTACAGAATGGAGGGAATAGGGCATAGTTCAGTAGCAAAAGCTTTTGGGGAGGAGGTAGTAAAGTGTGTGGTGGGGGGCAGAGATGTGTATATAGGTGAGCCTCCAAGGATGCGCTAACTGTGCCTGGGTTTCCTCACTTGGTTATTACCCTTCCTGCTCGTCTGGTAGCTTTCAGCCAGGCACAGATGAGATTGGATCAAGGAGCACACAGCCTTGCTGTGCTCACCTACCCACGTGTCCTGCCTGGCCTGAGTAGTCACCTGAGTTTGTAGCCCTTGGAGCTGTATCTGCCACCCTCACTCTGACATCTTTTTTTTTTTTTTTTTTTTTTGAGACAGAGTTTCACTCTTGCTGCCCAGGCTGGAGTGCCGTGGTGTGATCTTGGCTTACTACAACCTCCGCCTCCCGGGTTCAAGCAATTCTCCTGCCTCAGCCTCCCAAGTAGCTGGGACTACAGGCGTCCACCACCACGCCCAGCTAATTTTTGTAGTTTTAGTAGAGACGGGGTTTCACCATGTTCACCAGGATGGCCTCAATCTCTTGACCGCGTGGTCCGTCCGCCTTGGCCTCCCGAAGTGCTGAGATTACAGGCGTGAGCCACTGCACCCGGCATATTCTGACACCTTTATAGGAACAAGCTCTTAGTCTCAACAAAGAGAAAAAAAAAAAAAAGCCCTTCCACCAAGAGCTTCCACTAAGCATCATCTCATTCATCCTAGCCGTTCTGGTAATTTCCTTTTTCCAGTTCCTTGTTCTCAGAAGCCCAGCATTGTAGGCATATTTAAGGAATCTACCCTTCTCCCATCTGAAGCTCCTAGGCCAGAGGGGCGTTTTGTTCCTGTATCCTGTGTACTCCCTCAAAACTCACTCAAGATCTTCTTCTGGGGTCAGAATGGGATCCTTTTGAGCCTGTTATGAGATGGGCTTTGTCCTCACTGGGGTCCCAACTGCTGAATTAGTTTTTATTTCTCTTCAGACACAACGAACAGAAACCAAAGCTTTTGAATACAGATTTCCGGTAAAAGCAAACCCAGCTTGGATCAGATGCATCTATCCAGCAACCGCCGTCTCAGCAACGACCTGCCAGCTGTTGGCCGGAAGTCCAGCTGCAGAGGGACTTCAGCCCCTTCTCAGAGGAGCACTGTCCTGGCACCAACAGTACCTGCAGCCAGGGCCATGTGTGGCTGCTTCATGGAGAAGGCAGGAAAAGAAGGATGTACACAGTCTGGGGATGGCAACTTCTCATTGATTACAAAGGCACTGTGGCACCTGCTGCCCACTGACAGGTAGGTGACAGGACCTCCAGCTCAGGTCAGGGTTAGGTCTCAGAGGCCCTTAAGAAAACGGTATTCCACACCGGGCATGGTGGCTCATGCCTGTAATCTCAACACTTTGGAAGCCTGAACCGGGGGGATTACTTGAGGTCAGGAGTTCAAGACCAGCCTGGCCAACATGGCAAAACCTCATCTCTACTAAAAATGCAAAAATTAGACCGGGGTGGTGATGGACCCCTGTAGTCCCAGCTACTCAGGAGGTTGACGCACAAGAATCGCTTGAACCCAGGAGGTGGAAGTTGCAGTGAGCTGAGATTGCACCACTGCACTCCAGCCTGGGCAACAGCCTGGGTGATAGGAGCAAAAACTGGTGTTCCAATCCCCCAATCAATCAATCAGTAAGTAACACTGTGTTCCAGGTCAGATCTGGCCGTTGTGTTGGACAGAGAACACAGGTAGAGGAGAAAGAAAAGAAAGGAAGAGGTTCAGGCCAGGTGCGGTGCCTCACAGCTGTAATCCCAGTGCTTTGGGAGGCTGAGGTGGGAGGATTGCTTGAGCCCAAGAGTTTGAGACCAGCCTGGGCAATATAGTGAAAACCTGTCTCTACAAAAACTGAAAATACCCTGGCATGGTGGTGCACACCTACAGTCCCAGCTACCTGGGAGGCTGACACAGGGGGATTGCTTGAGCCCAGGAGGTTGAGGCTGCAGTGAGATATGATCACGTGCCACTGCACTCCAGTCTGGATGACAGAGTGAGACCATGTAGAAAGAAAGATAAGAGGAGATAAAGTTATGGAGGGGGTGGGGAGAGAGACAAACAGAAAAGAGAGAAAGGGAGGAAAGGGAAGGGAAGGGGAGGGGAGAGGAGGGGAAGGGGAAGGGGAGGGGGAGGGGGAAGGGGAAGGAAAGGCACAGTGGCTCACACCTATAATCCCAGCACATTGGGAAGCCAAGGCAGGTGGATCACAAGGTCAAGAGATTGAGACTATCCTGGCCAACATGGTGAAACCCCATCTCTACCAAAAATACAAAAGTTAGCTGGGCATAGTGACATGTGCCTGTAGTCCCAGCTACTTATGAGGCTGAAGCAGAAGAATCGCTTGAACTCAGGAGACAGAGGTTGCAGTGAGCCGAGATCGTGTCGCTGCACTTTAACCTGGAGACAGAGTGAGACAAAGAAAGAAAGAGAGAAAGAGAGAGAGAGGGAGGGAGGGACAGAGGGAGGGAGGAGGGAGGAAGGAGGGAAAACTGAGAAGGTGAGAGAGAGAGGGAGGGAAGGAGGGAAGAGAGGAGAGGAGAGGGGATGGGCGGGGAGCAGGAAGAGGAGAGGAGGGAATAGAAGAGAAAAAAGAAAGGGAAAGAAAGAGGTTCAACAGGCAGAGTATCTTCAAAAACCTCACCCAGCCCCTCCTTCATCTAGATAAGAAAACGACTGAGAAGCGGCAGAGTCAAGGTTCTGATGTATGCCCATGGGCCCTCTTGGTTCACCTCCTCCAGCCCAGGCTTCTAAAACTACCTCCCAAACCTGCTGTATCGCAGCAGCCGTTCTAATTTAGCAGCCTCCCATCCCAGATGCATAGAGAAGACGGAACCAATTCACCATGAATCTATCCATCCGGGCATTTAGATACAAAGATGAAAATGACACAGACCCTGTCTTTAAGAAACTCCTAGCCCAACAGGGGAGTGGGGAGAGTGTCAGTAAACAGGGCCCTTAAACTCTGTCCCAGCAGTGGGGACAGCCTTGCACAGAGCCACTCACATTCTTGCAGCAACTTCCTTTGTGCCAGACCATAAGAGAGTGAATGGAGACCCCCACCTTAGCTTTCTTGGCCTGGGGCTCCATCCTGCTGTGCCTAGCAAGAACACACACACACAGACACACACCAATAGATACACATATCTCACCACTACTGAGAAAGAAAAGAAAAAATAAATTACTGGGAACCACAGCAGGGTGAGACCCCAGACCTCAGCAAGTCCCAATTTCAGAGGCAACAGCATCTTTAAATGCCGCAGGAATGCACTCCTCGCTGAGGCAGGTGCACGGATTCACTGCTCCACCCCAGCTGTCTCAGAGAGTGAGGAAGCTGTGCAGTAAACCCCTTACACATCAACCTCTGAGGACCAGTTTTTCTGCACCTGGTGGTCCTTCTAGATGTCTGGGAGGTCGTGTTCTCAGGAGAGTGCTTGCATCTATGCTGAAGAACACTGCCCCAGAGGGTCATGTGCAAGATTCCACCTTCCAGTGACATAGCTGACACTCTGCAACCCAGTTGTCACTTGTAACAAACCTCAGCAGGCCACACAGTGAGGGGAGGCAAGGCTGCGTAAGGTAGTGGCTGAACTATCCCGGAAAACAAGGAGCACAGGCCCCCTGCGACACTGCAGTGGCAAGTCAGATGTCCACCAGGGCCAGGCAACTAACCCAGGCTGGGAGGCTGCAAGTTCAAGGCTCAAGGAGGAGGGGTCCGAGGAGGCCTGGGGAGGGGCTGCACCATTCAAAGAAATCAGTTGCTCTGCACAGTGATAAGAACCCCGTGCTCCCAGCACTTCCAACCATTTGAATGAAGCCAGAAATCCATCCACATAATCATGTGAAATCTCCAATTACTAAATGTTGGCAACAAATTCATATTTCAAATAATCTGAGAACCAAGTGAAATACATGGTTGGTACATTGCCCCCATCCCCCCGCCCAGACATTCATTGTGTGACTGACCCTAGCATAAGCCCTTCCTCCAAGGACCCTGGACACTCACACAAACCATTTAATTCCTCTCCTTCCTCCCAAGCCAAGCATCACACCATTCAACAGACAGGACTAGCAAGCTCAAACCAAGGTCACTGTGTACCGAGCAGGGTGAGGGTAGGAGATCTTCTATACAGCGTTTGCCCTTGGGCTGTGGGACTTAGCTGTAGGACCAGGTCATCTGGTCGGAAAGCAAAGGGCTTTCCTAGTAGAAGTGAACCTCTGAGCTTGTGATATCGAGGGCCCTGCCTCTGGGCAGAGTCCCCCAGGCATCCGTGCAGGGCCACCCGAGAAGCTGAACCAGCTCTAGCTTAGCTAGAGGGACGTTCCACAGCCTCCCAGGGCAGAAGGGCTTGCGGGAGATTCGCTTAAACGCGACTGATTTCCGCTCGCTGGTTCTCTGTGGTAGGTGGAAGAATTACCCCCTGGTCATTAGGGAATCACCCTTTCACAGCAGCAGAGTGTGTGTGACCTAGGCAATTCAAATTTAAGGTTTTGTCAACATGTGCTTTCATCAGATTGTTCTTTTTATACATTTCATGCATATGTATTTATAAACAGATATTAAATAGACATAGCTATAGATATATTTAGGTATATGCATTTATTTTTGTATTATATATTTTTTATCTCATAGTTCCTTGCTAATGCATATAGACTGAGTCCAATACGATAGTTAACATGTCACATTCCTCCAAACGGATTTCTAGATACCGAAATGTGATCGCTGAAGATCAGTGGGAATCCCTTTGCTCTCAAATTCCCTGATTCAGTGCCTTCTGATTTCAGCAGAAAAGCAAGAGGCTCCAGACACCCCATTCAGGGGCTGCCACCAAAGCACCCACAAACCCTTCATGAAAGGGGTGACATTGACACATCCTTTTTTTTATTCTCTGGTAGGTATCTGTTTGCACACACATCCCTGAGTGCTCTCATCTTGTGTATTCGAAAATCCTGTTTAAGAATGCAAAGGTCCATATAGTGTCATTAAAACAAATGAGTATAACCCTTTGGTCATCTAGGTGAAAGCATTTTGTTGGAGTTTTTTTTTTTCAAATTGCTATTGCTATATATAAATGTAACGTATAGCAATAACCGTAGAAAGATACTGTGCCCTTGTGTATGGATAATTAAAATAGGAACATCTCTGGACTAAATTAAAATGTGTAAAAACCAAATCCTTATAGCTTCCATGAAATTACAGAAGCTACAAGTGAATCACTAGCCCAGGGACGAAGCATTCCTCTCATTACTCCATGAACCTCTTCCATGATCACAGTTTTACATTTTCACAAATCTACATGGTTCTTTTTATGTCACTAAATATCTCAGCTCACTTTTACTGCCTTCCTTATAGATATGCGAGTTGGTAACAGCATGCAAACAGTCTCCAATCATTTAAGAGAAACCAACACTTTCAGCGCTTTTGATGACACTTATTACTACAAATTATGAACTAAAAAACTGAGCAGGATATAAGGAGATAAATTACACCTTTAGAACATAAAGGGGGGAAAATGAATATTTTTCAGTATCAGAAAATCAAAACCCACAGGTCTTGATCTATGAATTAAAAAGACCTGAAAACCTGAGAACGTGTACACAGATTTTTGCCCCAACCCATGACCTGTTCAACTGTGTAACTCCCCTCAACAGAAAGATCCTGATTTGCCCTTTTCTCCTCTGTACTTTGAACATAAGAGGTGTTATTACCCATAACTTTTTATTTAAAGGAATTGTGCAGCTGGGAAAATGAATGAATTTAATTATCAATGCAGTGTGAAAAAAATCATTAGAGCAAGGGTCTGGAACACCACATATTAAAAATAAACAAAGGCTATTAAAAAACAGTTCCAAAAAGGAACGTCAGTTTTTCTTCAATTCTTAAAATGTAAATACCAAAAAGAAAACCATATGTAAACATCTATAGTTACAGAAGAAATTACTCTTTAAGAAAATGTTAAATGACTGACTGGATCATTTAACTTTAAATCTATACTTTATGCGGCAGTATAGGAAGGTCATTTGATTGCCATGCCTAGAAAAATGAGAATTCTAATATGTTCTCAAAGTTTCACCTTCATAAGACAAAATTTTCATTATGAAATTGTATTTAATGGTGAGCACATAGAACTTCTTTCTCAATTGCATGGGATGACACTTCTGTCAGAGGGGTGTGAGCCAGAGTGACTCCATCTTGAATGGGGGCTGGGTAAAATGAGGCTGAGACCTACTGGGCTGCGTTCCCTTATGGTTAAGGCATTCTAAGTCACAGGATGAGACAGGAGGTCAGCACAATATACAGGTCATAAAGACCTTGCTGATAGTGCAGTAAAGAAGCCAGCTAAAACCCACCAAAACCAAGATGGCCATGGGAGTGATCTCTGGTCGTCCTTACAGCTACACTCTCACCAGTGCCATGACAGTTTACAAATGCCATCGAAACATCAGGATGTTATCCTATATGGTCTAAAAAGGGAAGGCATGAATAAACCACCCCTTGCTTAGCATATCATCAAATAATAACTATAAAAATGGGCAAGGGCCGGGTGCGGTGGCTCACGTCTATAATCCCAGCACTTTGGGAGGCCGAGGCGGGTGGATCACGAGGTCAAGAGATCGACACCATCCTGGTCAACATGGTGAAACCCCGTCTCTACTGAAAAATACAAAAATTAGCTGGGTATGGTGGTGCACGCCTGTAGTCCCAGCTACTCGGGAGGCTGAGGCAGGAGAATTGCTTGAACCCAGGAGGCGGAGGTTGCGGTGAGCCGAGATTGCACCATTGCACTCCAGCCTGGGTAACAAGAGTGAAACTCCGTCTCAAAAAAAAGAAATGGGCAACCTGCTGTGCTCAGGGCTGCTCTGTCTATAGAGTAGCCATTCTTTATTCCTTTACTTTCTTAATAAACTTGCTTTCACTTTACAGACCCACTCTGAATTCTTTCTTGCAGAAGATCCAACAACCCTCTCTTGGGGTCCCTTTTCTGTAACATCTTTCCAGCAACCACAGAAGGGACTATAGTGAGGAAACCCCCAACCCAAAGATTAGCCTTGGGTAAGTGTCAGGATCCTGTAACACTTCCATAACCAAAGGAAGCTTGTCTTTACCTTTCTGAAAGACAGCAGAATTCTTTTATCCAAATTTTCAAAAACAACTCTAGATTAATATTCCCTCCATGGCTGGAGAGTGAAAGCACTGATTTAGCTGAGTATTATGGAAAAATACTAAGCACAGGTGCCCGGGAAAGGCCTTTCTAGTGGGCAAAGACTATGGAGAAACATGTTTTCTAGGCAAACAGGAATGCTGAATTGCTTATTTGAGGTTCGGAATTTTCTGCTTGGGACCAAATTTGACCTGTGGCAGCAGACTTACCATGGGGTATTTACCGCGGGGTCATTTACAAATTGGAATCTGGAGGAGTCCAGGCAAGATGAATGGAGGCTCAGTTGTTTACATATGAAAGTGAATGGGGCATCTGAAATTGAAAGGGGCCCTGGATCCTGAAAACATATAAGATCTTAGCCTCTGATAGCCAAGTTTGGAAATTCAATGAAAGCAACAGACTCTCCCCACCACCCCAACCCCTGCCCAATGCACACACAAAATAATAATAATAATAATGCAGTGTTGCTCACAATTTCAAGAGGTTTGTGGACCACCTCAAAGCTCGTGCATGCACCCCTCCCCCACGCCCCGAGAGAAAAGACAGGATATCAGATCCACCCAGGACAGAGTGGCCCGATGTTGGTCTGTCTCCAGCTAAACAGAGAGCAGGAGCAAATCCCACTGGAGCAAGCTAAGGGTAGACAAAATAATTCCACCTGGGAGGAAGAGAGCAGGGGGCCTTTTCCTTCATCAGCTCAAGGAAGCCTACTTTCTGACAGTAGCCACCAGAGTCAGACACTAAAGAGGAGGAGTAAGCAGGAGATGTCCAGTGCCACAGAAATTAGATGCTTTCTGGACGGTGTGTCCAGTCTCCAGCCAGAGGGAGGAGGGCCCAGGAGCTGCCACATGTCCTCAGCTATAGCCTCTCCCTCTGGTGGACCAGAGCTGCCATGCTGTTACTGGAAGAGAGAGGTGCCGGCTGAAACCCACATCAAACAACTGTCACTAACCAGTATCACACGGTTGGTTTTCCTTTTGCCAATACCTTTGGTGTGTGTGTGGTTCCTGATTCACTTATTTCCACGTCTCTCCTCTCCCCCGAGTTTCCCAGGGCCTCTCTAGAAGGTCAGGTTCTAAGACAGAGTCTAGTTGGTTCTTGCCAACTGTCTGCGCTTGGATCCCTGCCTAGATCAGCCTCCAGGGATCGTCATCAGAATGGCACACAGCACCTGCCAGTCCCCTCTCTGAACCTCAGTGGCCCCAGCTATAAAACCAGCACATGGAACAAAAGCTTCTGAAGGCGAATGGGTCCCTGGCTCTCGCAAGTGTATGAGAGCTTAGCCTCTAATAGCCAAGAGCCTTTTGGAAATTCAATGAAGGTGACAGACTTTCTCCCCACCACAAAAAAATAATAATAATAATGCAGTGTTGCTTACGATGTCAATTTCATGGACCACCCCAAAGCTCATGCATGCACTACAAGCTAAGAGCCCCTGACCTGGCTCAAAACCACGATCTTCACCACCATAAAGTTTAATATGAAGGAAACTGAGGCCCAGAGAAGAGGATAGAGTGTCCCAACGTCATGCAGAAGGAAAATGACCAAACTAGAGAGAGAGCCCATTTCCCCCTCCCAGGCAACATCCTTTCCTTTCACTCTTCTGCCCCCTGCATTCCTTCATTCTCATCAACACCTTTCTGATTACCCCAGGTGTTGCTACCTTTTTGGCTCCCCAGTTAGGAATTTGATATCTGGGTCCCACAGGTCACCCCCACTCCAGAGTTTACTTCCCAGCAATGGCAGGGACATGGGGAAGGAATGAAGAAGGTGGGACATTGGAGCCAGAAAGGGCACTATGGGTCCCAAAATGCCGCAGCCATCACATAAGCACTGGGTGACCCTTGCTGAGAGAGGGGACAATGGAGGCAGAAAGGGGCCACCTGTCCCTTCCACGCAGAAGAGGTGGCCCTAAGCTGTTGTTTCAAAAAGCACATTTGCTGTCTTCAAAAAAATATATATGTGGAGGAGGAGGAGGAGGAGGAGGAAGAGGGAAAAAAAAAAGATGCTCAGGCTAGATAAATTCAGAATGATTTGAATACATTACTGTAGTTAAGTTTAGTACATAAAGTACTGAGGATGGCTCTGCCGTGCATTTCAATGAAGCCCAAAATAATGAGGCACTAGCTGGGCTGTTGCGGCTTCGTCAGAGCGATTCTGCCCTAATAAGTGGGAAGGAGGTGGCCACGGCTCCCTGCCTATGAATTGTCCTCATGGGATTTGGCCCGGCCTCTGAAGGGAAGGCAGACGGAAGATGAGAGAAGCCGGGCAATTGGGATGAGAGACTGAACAGCTGGAGAGAAGGATGAGCCCACGTGGGGCATTTCCAGGCTTGAAGCAGCCAAGGAGTCCTTCAAGGTGCAGCCAAAATCTGTCCTCTTAGACCTCCTAGGTCTCCCCAAGGGAGGCTGGGTGGGGGAGACCTAGAGTTCAAATACCAGGAGGGCCACCTCCAACCTGCTTCTCCCAGCTCTCTCGTCTCCACCTCCTCAGACCCTACACTCCCACCCAGAGAAATGGAAAGACATCACTTAGAAACCGAGAGGCCAAGAGGACACCAGTGATTCCCTCCAGGATCCATCAGAGGGAGGAGGTTAAGGAGAGGAGGAAGGGACGAGTGAGAAGAGAAGGAAACGAGGGAGGGAGAAAGGGCAAAAGAACAGAAAAAGGAAGGAAGAGACCAAACAAAGTCTCCCATGTGTAATTGCCTCAGCCCCTGAATGGAGAGAGATGCTGTGTGTGGCTTTCTCCGGCATTTCCAGGGTCCGAAATGGCTAAATCTGAAACAGCTAGAGGAGGAGCAATTAACTTCATAACCACTGCATGACTCATGTGTTCCAGACAACAGCCTCAGAGCCGACATCCAGGTTGTGGGGACCGGGGAGTGCAGCTGTGGCTCAGAAAAAGAACACTAGAAAACATGATGGCCCTCTGGGAGGACCCTTCATAGATCCTGGTCTCTGACTCCTTAAGCAGGCATATGACACTCAGACGCTGGAGCAGAAAGAGCCGTGAAGGCCCCAGACCTGATCCCCAGACAGTGACAGGGGAAGGTTTCCTTTCCCATCAGCCTCCAACCAGGGCAGCTGGGAGTTCTTTCAGGTGAGCCCAGCAGATGTTACGAGCTTGCAAATAAAGGGTGAAAGTGACTAACCTCCGTCTAAAGGGAAACCCAAGCCTGCGGCCAGCCTCTCACTGAGAAAATATAAATAGTTAAATCCATAGAATCAGCCTCCTTTTCTGTTCTCTGGATATAACTTGCTCCTGGACGTCTGTGAGTAGTTAGCTGAAAAGCTGTTGGGGTGGACATCTGTTGTTTTTGCCTGCCCAGCCGCTTTTCTCCTTTTACTGGAAATAGCATCCCGATTTTCCTTGAGGAATCACTCCTCCCCCACGCTTGATCCATGTGGTCTTGAGTGGAGCTGAACCCACCCCCAGCTCCAGGCACAGGCAAGCGACCCAGACCAGGACAACGAGGGCATCGTATCCCACGGGCTACCATGATTGGCTCACGGGTGGGGAAAGAAACTAATACTGAACAGCCTGACTCAATAACAGGTCTTTGTGTAAAAAGAGAATCTTTTCACTGAAGTTCCAGAGAGGATAGATGAATGTCTGGTGCTGCTGACAGCCATCTTGCCACCACAAAGAGAGACTCCAAGCTGCCTGAAAATAGAGTTAAGGCAGAGAACACCAGCGCAGAAGTCTGCTGAGAGCATTCTTGCCCCTGGATCCAGCTCTACCTGAAGCTCTACCCCCTGGGATTTTCAGTTACAGAAGCCAAGTTCATCTGTGGTTTGACAAGACCATCTGACTTGGGCTTCTGTACAAAAGCCTTGACAAAGATAACCTTATGAAGTCCTTTTTTGGGGGAGGGTCGGGGGAGACCTTTGGAGTCTCCATAAGTGAGTCTATCTTAGTCAAGGCTTATGGAATCTGTCATAAGTTCACCGATGGGCTGATAAACATATAACGTGTCTTCGTCCATTGGTGCGGCTATGATACTCAAGACTGGGTAATTCATAAAAAAAAAAAAAAGAAAGAAATGTATTTTCTCACCATTCTGGAGGCTGGGAAGTCCAAGATCAAGGAGCCAGGAGGTTCAGTTTTCTGGTGAGGCTGGGAAGTCCAAGATCAAGGTGCCAGCAGGTTCAGTTTTCTGGTGAGAGGTGCTCTCTGTCTCCAAGATCGTGCCTTGCTGCTGCGTCCTCTGGAGGGAGGAACCACGTCCTCATGTGGTAAAAGGTAAAAGGCTAAGCCGGTTGAACACTGCATAAAGCCTTTTTCATAAAGGCCTTAATCCTACTCACAAGAAAGGAGTACCCAGGCGCACTGACTCATGCCTGTCATCTCAGCACTTTGGGAGTCCAAGGCGGGAGGATCACTGGAGCCCAGGAGTCTGAGACCAGCCTGAGCAACATAGCGAGACCCCATCTCTACAAAAAATTCAAAACTTAGCCAGTTATAGTGGTATGCACCTGTAGTCCCAGCTACTTGGGAGGCTGGGGTAGGAGGCTCACTTGAGCCTAGGAGTTTGAGGCTACAATGAGCTATGATCATTCCATTGCACTCCAGCCAGGGCAACAGAGAAAGACCCAGCTTCTGAAAACAAAGAAGGGAGAGAGAGTAGCCCTCGTGGCCTAATCACCTCTTAAAGGCCCCACCTGTTAGTCATATCACATTGGCCAGAACACCTGAATTTTAGAGGAGACCCATTCAAACCATCACATAATGGCTCCTCTGAAGTTACAGGGCTGACAGGAGACAGAAGAGCCTCCTTTCCCGGTATCATGATGCCTGCCAGGTTCCCATGGTCTCCAAAAAAGAGTACGCACCAGCCCAGTTGCACTTTGGGCTGCACTGTGAGTGAAGGACTCCTCCCAGGAATACATCAAGCTGTGAAGTATTCACAGGTTTTAAATTACTCATCAAGAGCTGGATCTTTTTTTTTTCTCCTCTGCTACCTTAGTTACTGATTATTTCCAGATCCATCAGATACACAAACTCTTGTTTTTAAAATGCAATCAGCACACCCACGCACCCATCTATAGATAGTAAAGAACAGGTACCGAAGGCCCTGGAATGTAATGCCATCGTGCGGGATGAAATGGACAGCCTTACAAATGTACACTCAGCAGGAAAATACGATTTAGCTGGTAATTCAAGCTGGGGATGAATAATCAGTTCATTTTAAATAATGAACCAAGAAAGCACTGCCGTTTGGAAAACTTGGGGTCCATGCTTGTCTGTGGGATCTTGGTGTGGCTGTGTCATTCTTATGCAGAAGGGTCACCACCTCTTCCAGAGGACACAGGACACCATCTCCAGTGTGTCAGATGCAGCTGACGGGAGACCACCCAGGCAGACTCCCTGGGCTCCAGTTTCTCATCTGGCTCCAGTGGTTTTAGAGCCCACAGAGAGGTCTGTCATTTCTCCAAATGCTGGCTCTGCAGAGGGGCAGATGGCGCACAGCTCTGTCCGTGGTCTCAGGACAGGCTTCAAAGCCCCATTTATTGCTTTTCTCTCTTGTCTTCTGTGCGTTCAGTCCCATCGCTGAGCTGGGAGTTACAAGATCCCTGTAGTGGGGGATCCTTCCAATTTATCCTGACATGGCTCCAGAAAACACTCAGGTGGATTATGGACAATGCCCTCTTAAGACTCTGGACCAGCTACCAGAGTGTAGACCAGGGCAGCATCAATACTGGAAAACATCTTGGGAAAATAAATTCCCGCAGAACCCATTACAGCTGATTTTGTCCTATTTTGAAGAAAAATGCACCATTTGTAGGTGTGAGAGTGTCTGCTGCAGGTGACCTACACTGTGACCTCTCTTGTAGGCATGGAGATGATACGAGGTATCATCCACTCTCCTGCCCTGCTGGCTCAGTCACCAGCTTTTTCAGGCACGGGGCCTGCAACCTCTATCGTGGTTTGTTCAATCTCTTGAGCCAGGAGCCACAGACCTCATCCGGGACTTCAGGCCTCCCAGACTAGGGAGTCTGAAAACTCCACACATTCTGAGTTGTTATGCTGAACAAAAGCCATGCCCATCCACAAGCCACATTCTTGGCCTCCACGGGAAGCTTTGGAACTTTATTCCCATGAAACAGTGACCTAATGCTTGCACGGAGACTGCTATTTACATTAAAATTGGTCACATAACGAAAAAAAAAAAGGTAGCTCATTAATATGCTAAGAAGTGCTAATTTGAACATTGCCGAAAAGCAATTGCAAATTCCATTTTGCAACTTGCAAATGTGATGCAGTGAAAATTAGGGCTGATGGACCCATCTTCAGACATTCAAACTTCATCTGGATGTTTCTGAGTTCCCCAAGCCTTGGCGGCCAAGATCGGCTGCAAGGCCAGTGGGGGTGATTTCTCCTTAACTGGAGATGAAAGACCGTGCCTCCAGTAGTGGGCAAACAACCATGAGCACTTCTTCACAGATATCAGATGAGTCCGAGGAAGCCTGAAATGACCTGAAACAGAAGAATACGAGTGACCTGAAATGCACACATCACGTGTCTTCAGTGAGATGGAGCTGTACCAGATGCACACCCTGTACCCAGCGTAACCCCCACCCCATAGCCTCAACTCTGTCTTCTCCTGGGTGACCTTCGATGCTCTGTTGACCCAAGCTGGGTGGAGAGGTAGCCTGAGGCCCCCTCTTGCAGCAGGGGAAGCTAGTGGGAATCAGAGCCAGCTTTGACAAGAGTTGGCCATTCTCCTCCCAGGGTGCTCTAGGGGCAGCTCTCTCCATGGAAAATAAAGCCCTGGGGACTGTGCCAGGCTCAGTTGCCCCTTCCATCTTCCTGCCATCCTCTTCCTGTCTACACAGGCAGTGGAATAAGAACTTATGTGAGTGAGCTTCCAAAGTCAGAACACACCTAGAAATTGGTGTGAGATGAGAAATGCACTTGAAAGTCCCTCAGGACAGTGTCACATCAGAGACCAACATAGCTTCCCCTTGGTAAGTGGACACTGTCAACTTTTCCTCCATCTTTGGCTGTCCTTCCTTCTTTCATTAGATTCTAGATGAGGTGGGTAACCTGCCTTCAGCACCATGCTGTTTCTTCTTTTTTTAAGCGTGTACCTTTAAATATGTAACAATCCATTACACACAGCAAGATGTTCCTCTAAGAGGCACTGGCCATGGTCCCCGGTATCCATTGCCAAGGTCTGCCAGCCACAGGGTCAGCACAGACAACAGCTCCCCCTGGGTCTTCACACCACTCTAGGCTACCTTCCCGGAAGTGGAAGACCAGCACTTCTATCAGGATCTAACTCCAAGGCAGAAGTGTCTCACTCCTGAATAAATCCTCAGATGCAACTTGCTTCTTACTTTTCTTCCTTCCTTCCTTTCTTCCCTCTTTCTTTCCTTCCTTCCCTCCTTCCTTCTTTTTCCTTCCTTCTACTTTTTCTTCCTTCCTTCCCTCCTTCCTTTCTTCTGCCCTTCTCTTTCCTTCTTCCTTCCTTCTTTCCTTCCTTCCACTCTTCTTTTCCTCCCTTCATGCCCTCCTTCCTTCCTTTTTCCCGTCTCTTCCTTCCCTTCTTCCTTCCTTTCTTCCCTCCTTTTTTCCTTCTTTCCTTCCTTCCTTCCTTTCCTCCTCAGTGACTTCTCAAAAGGACACAAAAGGGTGAAGTAAAGAGATGGAGGAACCTGGCTAATACAAGGAGAGGCAAGTCCACCCTGACCCATAAACAAGATGCTTACCTAGTCACGTGGACATGCAGTGCCCAGAGGGACACTGAAAACGTGGCCCTGAGCTTTCCATGAAGCCAAAGAAGAGGGAAACCAGACCTAGTAACGAGTGCCTTGTCAGTAAAACTGAGAAGGCAGTGATTCTGCTTTTCCTGCAGCTGAGGCCTGAGAGAAATTTCTCAGGTGGGTTCTCTCCAAGGGAATGGACAATGTCCTCAACATAGATTCCACGAGGCAGCTCCCTGGCCGAAGCCAGAGCCTGACTTAGCTCTCCAAAAGTGTCTGCTGGAGGACTTTCTATTGAAAGGTGAAAGTGGAAGGCAGGGAAGGCAGGCCTAGCCCCAGGCATCACCCACGACAGCCTCCCAGACCCCGTATGTCTCTTTAGCATTGCTCATGCCTCTCTCGGCCTCTCACGGGGCTTTGTCGCACAGACGACTTCCTAATCACCCAGGCGTCTTCTCATGTGTCCCCTGCTCAGGGAGGCTTTCTGTGACCACTCTGTCCAAAGTGGGTCATTTCAGCCAGGCGAGGTGTAATCCCAGCACTCTGGGAGCCTGAGGTAGGCAGATCATTTGAGGTCAGTTGAAGACCAGCCTGAGCAACATGGTGAAACCCCGCCTCTACTAAAAATACAAAAATTAACTGGGCATGGTGGCCCATGCTTGTAATCCCAACTACTTGAGAGGCTGAGGCATGAGAATCGCTTGAATCCAGGAGGAAGAGGTTGCAGTGAGCTGAGATCACACCAACGCACTCCAGCCTGGGGGACAGACGGAGACTCCGTCTCAAAACAAACAAAAACAATGTGGATTGTTTCTTCACTTTGCTTATTACAATCTGAAATTATCTCTTATGGCTCCATATAGAATGCAAACTCCACATGGTCAAGAACTTTGCCTTGCTCACGCTGAATCCCAAGCACTAAGAATTTCGCCCGGCATGTGATAGATACTTAATAAATATTTGCAGAATAAACAAATTGGCATGACAAGTTCTTTGATAGCATATTCTACGTGCCATGCACTTCTAAGCACTTTGGAAATATGAACCCTCAGGGAACTTTTAGAGCAGCCCTCGGATGTAAGTTCTATCATAACACATTTCAAAGATGAAGAAATTGAGGCACAGAGAGGCTCCGTAATTTACTAGGGTAACACAGCTGGTGAGTGGTAGGACCAGGAAGTCTGGCTACACAGTCAGAGCCCTTGACCTCCACGGCTGATGTTTGATTGAGGCAGGTTGCCCATTGCATGATGAGCAAAGTTTGAATCTACTTTCCCACGCTCAGAAATCTTCTATACCCATTACATGATGAGCAAAGTTTCAATCTACTTTCCTGTGCTCAGAAATCTTCTATACCCATTGCTCCTTTCTCACTCATCGTTCCTGAATGCATTGTCTGATTTTGGAGATGAGCAGCCCAAGCGATTTAAATTCTCCTTTCTTTAATGTTGATTTTAGCCAAAATGCAAAGTGCAGTGCAGAGGAGCCCAGACAGCATCCACCGGAGAGTCTGGGATTAGTTCATTAATAGGTTCGGCTGCTGCCCATGCGGCCGCATAACATTAGGGGCTAACTGCTTCCAACCATGCGCCACTTAGAACCCCACATTTGCAAATCAGCTCAAGATGCACGTTGCCGCGAGAGATGACAGTGTTAAAGAAACACATTTCTCATTGATTCTATTAATATTAGTAATACCTCTTATTGAATATGATTGGTGTAGACAATGCCAAAAGTCGTTTTTCTCATTTATTTTCTAAGTCAGCCAGTATGCCCCAATATCAGCCTTGCTCTGTGGCCAGTTGCTGGCTGTGAGCATTTCATAGAGACGGATGCACCTGGCCTGCCTGGTCTGGCCTCTTTTGGCCCTGCCTGTACCCCAACACATTCCCAAGTCCAGAGCAGGGACTACTGGAACCATTTACTTCCCATTAAGAATGTCTGAAGCTGAGCACTGTAGCCCATACCTGTAATCCCAGCACTTTAAAAGGCCAAGGCAGGCAGATGGCTTGAGCCCAGGACTTAGAGACCAGCCTGGGAAACATGACAAAACCCCGTCTCTACAAAAAATACATAAAAACTAGCTGGACATGCACATCTGTAGTCCCACCTTACCCAGGAGGCTGAGGCAGAAGGATCACCTGAGCCAGGGAGGTCGAGGCTGCGGTGAACCATGATTGTGCCACTCCACCCCAGCCTGGGCAACCGAGGGAAACTCTGTCTCAAAAAATAAAAAACAGTGCCTGAGAACTGAATGGAGATATGGAGATTTCCGGGAAATGAGGTCCCTCTATGCCCCAGGGAAGCCTGCAAAGGAGCCCCCACCCCTGAGACACACATTCTGGTGTGAATGTGGTGAATGAAGTCCCAGAGGCAATGCCGCTGGCACATTGGCACATGGAGCTCAAAGGAAGGGAGCAGGGGAGCTAGCTGGGAATGTGTGTCTTGTGCCAGGCCTGCCACTCTGCAGGCACCCTGGCTCCGGTCTCACCAGTCCCCCTCTCTCTTCATCCTCCTCTGAACATTTCCACGTCTTCTCTGCCTCCTACTTTCTGCTTCTCCTAAGTTCCTGCCTTCACACATCATGATCTCCTGTGGTCCATCCACCTTGTGGCTGCTTTTAGCTTCAAATTCAAACGTGTATTGCCACACTGAGAGAAAGCAATGCCTAGGAAAAGATCAAAAAAAAAAAAACAAGAAACTTCACTGCTCTTTGCTTTACTGCCCCTTTTCCTGTCTCTGCCTCTTGTTCAAAGAGGTATCCAGGAAGTGCGAAGTCTCCCAGGACCCAGGGAGGCTGAGGAAACCAGTATAGTTTTTCCTGAGCAAATTTCAGTTTATCAGGCTTGTAGGAAGTCAGAGCCAAAAAAACAAATAAATAAAATCAACATTTTGGCAAGGCCTTGCCTGAATGAATCTCAAATGAATCATTTGAGAAGAATGGGCTGGCCCATTTTACCTAGTGGTACAACTACCTGCCCAGGAAGAGAGTAGAAAATGTTGCTGCAAAAAAATTGTCTGATCTGAGCTTGAGTTGATGCAAGAAGCCCAGTTTCACACCAATATGGTTTGGCTGTGTCGCCACCCAAATCTCATCTTGAATTGCAGTTCCCATAATCCCACGTGTCATGGGGAGGAACCCGGTGAGAGGTAGTTGAGTCATGAGGGCAGTTACCTCCATGCTGTTCTCATGATTGTGAGTGAATTCTTGTGAGATCTGATGATTTTATAAGGGGCTTTTCCCCTTTTGTTTGGCATTTATCCTTGCTGCTGACATGTGAAGAAGGACATGTTTGCTGCCTCTTCTGCTGTGATTTTAAGTTTCCTGAGGCCTCTCTAGCCATGCAAAACTGTGAGCCAATTAAACCTCTTACCTTTATAAATTACCCAGTCTCAGGTATGTCTTTATTAGCAGCATGAGAATGGACTAATACACACACCATTTTCTTTTTCACTGTAAAATTACACACTGGATTCCTGGGTTTATACATCAGTCTCATGACCTTGACTAATGTGAGTCCACACCCGAGACAGATCCACTCTCAGAATCAGAATAAAATCTTGTTTCTAGATTTGTGAGGTTGAGAATCAAACTACAAGCTGTGATAAGTTTACCACTAACAAATGTCACCCTGCAGAGGCAGAGCCCCTCCCCCAAACCCCAGTAAGTCCCATTCTTCAGAGGAGAAGAAAGGTTACACATGTGCCACAACTGAGGACAATGATTCTGAACTTTGCACAGTGGAATCACCTGATCACCTGGCCTCACTACAGAATTTCTTATTTAACTGGTCTGGTGTGCCACTTGGGCATTGGGGTTTTTGGAAGCTCCCCCTATGGCTCTGCTATGCAGCCAAGCTTGAGAACCACTGACTATAGCTTGGAAGCCCCCAGTCTGAATAAAGACCAGGAGTGGCCCAGCATGGAGGCTCACACCTCTAATCCCAGCACCTTGGGAAACGAGATGAGAGATCCCTTGAGCCCAGGAGTTCAAGACCCACCTGGCCAACACAGTGAGATCCCATCTCTTTAAAAAATTTTAAACTTAGTGGACATGACGGCACACTCCTGTAGTTCCAGCAACTCAGGAGGCTGACTTGGGAGGATCATTTGAGCTTGAGCCCAGGAGTTCAAGCTGCAGTGAGCTGTAACTGAGCCCCTGCACTCCAGCCTGGGTGACAGAACAAAACTCTGTCTCAAAAAAAAAAAAAAAAGAAAGAAAAGAAAAAAAAAAGTATATACCTCTCCAAAGATACTGCCACATTACTAGGATGCTAGAATACTTCACATTAATAAATAGTCCACCCCATCATAACATTGTATGTTGGGTGAAGCCATTCAGGTTTGCAGGCTTCCATTTCATTTTGCCAGGTTTCAACAGCAAGAGCAGTCTCAAAAAACATGCTTTACCCTTTCAGGCATCTGGTATAATTGAGGTAAGACACAATGTCATCTTTTACTCTGAGCCTCCTGTGAGGTGTTTTTATAATATCGGATTTTCCTTAATTTATAACTCACTTATTCATTCCTTTAGCTTCAACTACTATTCCTTTTTCTTCCATTTATACCCAAACTTTTTCACCTTTGGAAGGGACATTAGAAACTGCCACTGTACTGGTCTAGATTGCAGGGAGCAATACTAGCCTAACAGTACCTCCAGTACCTTCTCCTTGGTCCACTCCCATTTGTATGGGGTAAGGTTGCATAGGTGCAGACCTAGTGAGTCAGCTTTACTATCAGGCAATATATATGCATTCATTCTTAGCTCCGCTTTTGCCACATTGGGTAAAGGCACAAGCTATCCCCATCAGGCCCTCAGGAATTTTGGCATAAGGTTTAAAAGCATGGTTACAGTTTCTTGCTTAGGAATTATTTATGTTTCCAACCCTTGGAGTTGCAGCCTTGATCCTAGGACCACGGCATCAGGTAGGGGAAAAGAAAAATCAAGTCATGGCAAGAAGAAAGGAAAAGTAGTATAATCATTATATCAGGGTACTGCTCCCTTGGCAAGAATTAGATAGCCACACCAGCATCCTTACCCACTCCCTCATCTTCAGATCAACCAAAAAATGGAGGAAAAATCTAGTGGGGACATTCCTTTACTACCATTCATGTTGAGTGTAAACATACTCGTAAAGATGTGTAAGCCAGCTCTACATGTTTCTATTTTCGCATGTTTTAGAAAACTGATAAATTAATTGTCCATTATACTTCTTATCAAACTATTACTCTGAGCGGGATGTCTCTCTATGCACTGCTGAACGCTATAAGCTGTACAGTGGGTTTCTTGGCCTAAAGAAATGATGGTTGCCATCCAAATCTGTGCAATGTCTTTTGTTCTGTTTTTTTTCTATAGCACTCAGAGCACTTTCATCTTCTACTAGGAAAGCAAAGCCCCGTCCAGGGAATCTTTCACATAGTTATCACCAGTCTGTTTCTTTGGCTAGCAGGGAATCTTTCACATAGGGAAATCACCAGGGAATCTTTCACATAGTTATCACCAGTCTGTTTCTTTGGCTAGCAAACAGAGCAATTTTTATTGGTATTATTGATTATGCACCTGGTCATGTTAACATGATGCAATATTCTAATTGAGTGAGCATTCAAACAGAATCAGTCCTATTTAGAGTATAATGCACTTTTCATTGCCAGTCTTGTCTTGCTGTGGAAATTAAGATGTATACACCACTTTATGCAATTGTATTTTAATGCACTAGGGAACGAAAAGAGAGTCCTACTAAAGGAACAGACAAATGCCAGTTGCATTTATCTGTCTTTTCTGTCAGTGGTGCAAATCCAGTGATGTGCCGGTAAAATTTTAACAACTAGCTTTTCAGGGGTGGAAACAAGCCTTGATATGCAGTCTTTTATGAGTTCCATGGTGTTAATATATCCACCATGCCTGATTGCAATTACCAACATGATATCACTGAATGTGGACTTGAAAAAAAGGTGCATACAATTAGATTTTATGAGGTGATGCAAGCCAGATCCAGCACACCACTGTGACAAGAGCAATCCCCAAATTTATTAGAATTGAAGTTCCCAATACATTAAACTCAAGGCTTCTCCCATAGTTTAAGAGCATGTGAAGAACTATGAAGGTTCCTAATCCACTATTCTTAGTCTCTGTATTCCAGAATTAAATATTTCAGTCCACTATAGGCTTTAAAATGCAAATATCTACTGCCCACATATATCTCTATTATTTCCAGGGAAATATTCTATCAAATTCATGCACAGAACTTGTTAGATTCTGAGATCTGTTGAATTATAAACTATAACTTTTCCTTCAATTTTTTCACAAATGTAATTGCCACATTTTAAACATGTGATGAAGGGCTCATATTTAAGACGATCCTGTTCTGGTATATAATTTATGATTTAATCATACTCTTTAGTATTCATAGATGAAAAACAATTAACTCTAATCTCCATATGAAGAATTTTCAGTCTAAGTAAAGATAAGTGAGCCCAGAGGCAATGAAAAAAGCAGAAGATTCTCAGCGGAGCATTGTGAGAATTTAAACATAGATGATGTGGCAGTGCTAAAAAGATCATCTCAGGGTAAATAACAATTTTGTTTTCCATATACATGAAGCATAATTTTGACTCTCTATTTGATCAATACAATAGACATCTTATATTTCATACCTTCACTTATTTCTTCTTAAACTCAACATTCCCATAGCTTCCAAATTATCTTATTACTTCAAATTAGTTAATCAAACTATCCTAGTTTTCTTTTTATATTGGTGACCATTTCTTCTCCTTGCTGGACTCTTTATCCAGCAGATTGGTCTCTGAAAAGCCAGTTGTTCCTAAGAATCCATCCTTGGTTCACTGCTCCTCTTCGTGAACCTTCACTGGTTAATTTTTATCAATTCTTATAACTTGACCACTCTCCAAATGACACCCAAATCTATGTAAATCAGCTCATTCATTTTCCCAATCATCATATTTATCTACCTAACTTTTAGTTGGACAGCTATCACTGGATAGTCCACAAGTTGTGCAATATCAGGAAGGACCCAAAATGATTGCACATTTTCACACTAAATCCATGTGTGTCTATGTGTTTCCCCTTTTGTTTGTACTATGATTAACACCTTTACCTACCTTAAAAGCCTGAGAGTTCATCCTGTAGAGAGCTGCTAAGATTATATGTCTAAAGTATAAAATCTTCATATCATTCTTCTGCACCAAATACTCCATTGTCACTGGTTAAAAAAGTATTTTTCTATCTATTGTAAAGCAGTACACTCATTTCTAAAATGAAACATACTAAAAAGCTCAAAAAGTAGTATTTAATTGTATAAAGAAAATAACAGTTCTGGTTGATGTGTCAAGGGGAGAGAAATGGGGGTTGTAGAATAAAGCCCTGTCTATGAAATCTCTCCATTTCCTTGGCATTTTTGAGGTACTGTGAGGAGCCCAACTGGATCCACATAGCAAAGATTGAAAGCCACTTGACTGCAGAAAAAGTTAACTTCTTGGCATGGCCTGCAGAACCTTCCATGACATACAACTTTTCCCCACCTTTGCCTTCACAGCCCAGCAAGATCAAACCAATGGCAGTTTTCTCAGGAGCGATGCTGTGTGTCATTCCCTGTCTTTGATCATGTTTTCACTTTGTGAAGAGATCTCTGAGAATCTCCACTCAATATCATTTGGATATACTATCCAGTTTTAAGACTTTAATTGGAGGATATTTCTCTCATTCATTTATTTAAACAGCCATGCATGAACAAAATAAATAAAATTCTTATTTTCATGGAGTTTACAATCCAGCAGGGGGAGAAACAGACAACAAACACACACATGCTCAAACCCTATTATTATTTATTAGTAATCATTATTTACTAGTGCCATGTTGCCCACATAATAGACACCCGAAAATCTATCAGTGAGCATCTTTTAGTTGTCAATCACAAGGCTAGATGTTTTCATACAACTCTTCATTTTAAATCTCAAAATTATGTTAAGAAATATTGTTCTGCCACTTTATTAGATAAGCAGATAAGGGCTCAGAGGGACCCAAGTTTACCTGTGGCCACACAGCTGGAGAGCATGAATCTGAATACAAATCCAGAAATGTCCGATTTTAGAACACATTCATGTTTACGATGGTATTGGCTTTCTCTAGCTGCAAAAAAATATAGAGAGTCCTTCCTTAAGTCAATTCACATGTTCACATTTGTCATGCCTAGATGGACATTACTAAATTCTGTGAAGCTTAGAGGAAGTTTTACAATGTAACACTTTAGAATTCAAAAGATTTAATCATGAGCAGTGAATCTGCAAAACTATGCCATCAGAACCCCACTGGTTTCAGCAGAAGGAAGGAACAGCCTTCTGCAGCATCTGTTAGAATGTAAATGGCTTAGGGAAGGTAGGAAAAAGCATAAATGATATACTGAACACCTGGTATTTAAGGCATTCTGTGATATATAAGCACCAAATTAAATCTTAGTTTATTAATTTTGAAAATGCATATAGCCTTGCAGTAAGATTCTCAAATAATAGATGGAGGCTTCAAACATAATCACCAACATATGATTTCAAAGTAATATGTAGTTGCTGTAAGAATAAATAAACAATGCCAAAAATTAGGCACTTGAGTGGACTGCAGGTTACAGCTGCCTAGATGCAGCAAATCACTCCATCCAGTTAATGAACAGACACTTTTCAAAAGAAGATATTTATGAGGCCAACAAACATATGAAAAAATG
>CAUYLG010072081.1:0-21026 GCA_963573385.1 Cacajao melanocephalus
CCCGTGTGGGCCGGTTGCTTTGCCCCAAAAAACCACCACCCCAATTAATTGTGGGGGACCTACCAATACACCAACACAAAAAAAAAAAAAAAAAAAAAAAAAAAAAGGTCTTTCTACCAGGACACTTAAGGTTTCTTAAAAGCATAGCTACCATGCTTTTTACAGGCCGGGCGCGGTGGCTCATGCCTGTAATCCCAGCACGTTGGGAGGCCGAGGTGGGTGGATCACGAGGTCAGGAGTTTGAGACCAGCCTGACCAACATGGTGAAACCTCATCTCTACTAAAAATACAAAATTAGCAGGGCATGGTGGTGCATGCCTGTAATCCCAGCTACTCGGGAGGCTGAGGCAGGAGAACTGCTTGAACCTGGGAGGCTAAGGTTGCAGTGAGCTGAGATCGTGCCATTGCACTCCAGCCTGGGTAATAAAAGCAAAACTCTGTCTCAAAAACAAAAAAAAAAAGAGCATAGCTATTTAGGGGAAAAAATAATGACTTCTAGATGGCTTATCATTCTGCAACCTGACCACTCCACTTGCTCCTTTAGTTAAAGATAACAGACATGGGCAGAAAGAAACAAACATATACCTAATACAAATATGGATGACACTCATTTTAACATTTTTGAGGACTCTTTTTTTTTTTTTTTTTTGAGACAGAGTCTTGCTCTGTCGCCCAGGCCAGAGTGCAATGGCATGATCTTGGCTTACAGCAACCTCCGCCTCCCGGGTTCAAGCGATCCTCCTGCCTCAGCCACCCAAGTAGCTGAGACTACAGGCACATGGCACCACACATGGCTACTTTTTGTACTTTAGTAGAGACGGGGCTTCACCATGTTGGTCAGCACAGTCTCGTATGCCTGACCTCAAGTGATCTACCCACCTCAGCCTACCAAAGTGCTGGGATTACAGGTGTGAGACACCATACCCAGCCCTTATTCTTTAAAAAGAAAGAAAAATTTTAAATCCTAGTTGTATTATTTAAAAATTTTCCAACAATAAAAAACTTAAAAAGTGGTAATCTCAATAATTCTCTCCATCCCCCTTAAAAAATACTCTATTAATAGTTTGACACATGCCTTACCAGATTTTTCTCTATGCATAGGCATAAGGTTTTCTTAAACTAAACTATGCTCAATATGAATTTTAAAAAAAAAAGCCACCTATCGGCAACTGTCCTGAGTGTGCACTGCTGCGTTTCCATTGTTCCCACATCTACCTGTACTTTGGGGCCCTGTGAGTCTAAATCCTCCTTGTTCATTTTATATGAAGAGCTGCACGTTGAAGCCCCTGAGGCCTAGGTTGGTAGCATACACTCAGCCCCCATGCAATATGTACTGTGAAGAGCACGGCTTTCTCCCAGCTGCTCTGAACATACTTTTCTCAAAGTAGCATGACCAAGCAAATTGATCCTGGCTAAAATAAAGTATCCCAGGGAAAGAAAGATCTGGCCTTAAGGGAATAGATCTGAACCTTAAGAGGTAAGGTGTGCAGGGAATCCCGCCCTCCCCCCATCCCCAGAACATCCTCCTGTCTGGATCCAGGGCAAGGCTGGAAACTGGGCCTGGAGCTTTCCCTTTCCTAATCCCCTACCACATCCTCCTCTTAATTTCCTTAACATCTCCCCTTCTTTTCTCATTTTAAAACCCCTCCATTTGGGACTTCTAACAGAAGAGCCCAAACTGGTTCTTAGAAAAATATGTGATGAATAAACATAAGAAACTCAACGTCGGCTGGGGTGGTGGCTCACACCTGTAATCTCAGCAGTTTGGAGGCTGAGTCGAGCAGATGGCCTGAGGTCAGGAGGTTTGAGATTAGCCTTGCCAACATAGTAAAACCCTGTCTCTACTAAAAATACAAAAATTAGCCAGGTGTATTGGCATGCGCCTATAGTCCTAGCTACTCAGGAGGCTGCGGCAGGAGAATTGCTTGAGCCCAGCAGGCAGAGGTTGCACCACTGCACTCCAACCTGGATGACAGAGCAAGACGCCATCTCCAAAAAAAAAAAAAAAAAAAGCTCAACTTCACTAGTTTAACTCCCATTCCCTACATACTATACTCAGTGATGGTTTTAAACAAGACAGGTTATATGGTAAGTGTTTATCTGAAGTTTTAAAGCAGAATATAAATCCCTAGTACATATCAATATGTAAAGAATTCAAACTTCATATTTTTAACATACAGAAAAAAATGGCATCATGCCCATAAAAATACTGGTCTTTTGGTAGTAGAATTACAAAATATAGTATAATCACTAAGGATAAATCCTTGATCTAAAGAGGTCAGGAAAGCTGGAAAAGGTCTTGCCTGGTGACACAGCTATAATTCCAAATAATGAAGGATCATCAGAAGAGAAAATAAATGAAATAAAGTATAAACACAAAGACGTATCACGCCAAGCACTGTGCAGTGCCTGGGCACGCCTTGGGTCTCCATAAAGTATGCAGTAGTCTCCTCTCATGGACAGGAAATGAAAGCTCAACGGCATGTCTAAATCCACACAAATCATAAGTAGAGAGCTGTGATGCAAACCCTGACCTCTGATCCCAATGCCTGAGGCCTCCCACAAGCAATCTAAAGTTCATGATTCCCCTAGTGGTCACACATGGGCCATTTGCGCCAAGCCCTACTTCTTTTAGGAGACCTGGTACTCCTTGCCCTGTCCCTTGACATGAGTGGGAGCGAACATTTTCGTGCACAGCCATGTCTCCCCGGCCACAATGCATGAGCCAGGGATTGTCTGGAGATTTGTGGTTGTTTTACTCCAAGCTGGGAAAAGAGAAACTCAGTCTTCTGGTAGTGGGGTTGCAAGATGTGAGTCGGGATCATAAAGAACATGGACACAACACTGAAAAGAGGCCTGCATCTAATAATGCCGCCACAAGGCAGACAGAAACCTGATTCTCGCCACCAAGTCCCCAGTGCTGTCATCAGAGTGATCTCAACCATCACACTGGCCAGTGACATGCCCATCCATCTGACTGCCCTCCAGTGATTAGAAAGATTGATTACTGACCATCATTTTCTTTACAAAGATGTTTTTTGAAAAACATTCTTTAGGGTAGAATCATATGGAGAATCAAATAACATCACATACTTACCCTCACTGCCCAACAAAAACATACCACTATAGGCCAGAAGTGGTGGCTCACGCCTGTAATCCCAGCACTTTGGGAGGCTGAGGCAGGCGGATCACCTGAGGCCAGGAGTTCAAGACCAGCCTGGCCAACATGGTGAAAACCCATCTCTACTAAAAATATAAAAATCAGCCAGGTATGATGGCGCACACCTGTAGTCCCAGCTACCCAGAAGGCTGAGGCAGGAGAATCCCTTGAACCCAGGAGGCAGAGGTTGCAATGAGCTGAGGCCGCACCACTGCACTCCAGCCTGGGCTACAGAGCGAGACTCCACCTTGCGGGGGGAAAAAAAGAAAAATACTACTATGTGTTTAACATTATTATATCCCACCTCCCAATTTAGCCCAGTTAAGATTATCTGATATTAATTAGGTTATAGTAGGTATGAAAGCACTTGGAAAAAAGAGTGGACTATTTTAAAAAATGGATTTTGATGTTTTTTTCTTACAACTCTCTTGGGAGATAAATCAATGCTATTTTGTGGAGGAAGAAAAGATAATTGGATTAACCAACAACAAACAGACCCGAATAGATCTATTTCAATGTGAATGTCATTAAGGTAGGAGGCCTTCCTCCTTCTGCATATGGGCATCTCCTGCTCTGCTAATGTTTAATACCCCTCAGGCAGACAACTGTCATCAATCAGTTAAGGCGGAAATGAGGTCAACAAAAATAAAACTATTATATTTACCTTATTTTCTCTCAAAATGTGCTTTTATCTGAAAGATTAGAAGCAGAAGAAATAGTCTCCAACACACAGTGGGAGATCTGCGTGTTGCTAGGACTATTGGACCTAGTTATCAAGAACTGGTAACACTCAGGAGTAACAAGGAGGCACTCCTGCAACACTGACAGGTGGGCAATCTGGCAAACTCTGAACCAGCAATTCTACCTTCCAAACTTCTAGCACAGAGGCACACAAGAGGGCAGAAACATGTATGTACAGGGATGTTCAGTGCAGTGGAGCTATGGCCGAAAGATGAGAAACCATTTGGATGTTAGCAACCAAGCACAGAAAAAGAAATGATAGCTACACATGTACAGAAGAGAGTATCACATTAAAAATGTTTTAAATCATCTTATAAGTGATATAACTTACTCACTGCTAAGATGATCATGACATATGTTTAACTTAAACAGCTGACAAAATAGCACGATTGGTCTTACATAAATATTCTTTCCATCTTTTTTCTACGGATAGAAACAATACGATAATTCTCTCAGGGAAAAAGACTGAGTGATTTTAATTTTTTTCACTACAACTTTTTAAAGATATGTTCCTGTTTATGCAATAAGTACATATATCACTTTTACTGTAATAAAAACAAAAAAAAATTATTATCATTTGCAAAAATCCTCTAACTAAGCAGCCTCCAGAAATGTGTTTGAAAAAGGTTATTCCCAAGATATATGTATAAATTACAAAGAACATAAGCATAAGATTCTCGGCCAAAGTAAGGAGTCAAAGACAAAAATATCTCCATGGCTATTTTTCTAAATGTTCATCAAAAATTATTTGATTTTTTAAAATTACTTCTCTAAATCAAAAAGAAATCAAATGCACCATGCAAAAAAAGAACTTGGACATCTTTTTTAACAAGGCTATCCACAGCCAATAAATTGTATCAAGAAACCTAAAATCTCAAACAATTATCAAATTCATCCCAGTCCTTCGTACATGCACACTAATACCAAAAACCACCAGGTCATCCTCCTCCCTAATGCTATTACTCAAATTCGCTTCTCCCTCACTACTTCTTAGTCCTAGTCCACAACGCCTTTATCAGACAATCTTCAGCACCTACTGCTGCGGTGTCTGGGTCTCAGCTCTCCCTGAGGTCTTCCAACGGCTTCCATTGCCCTGCAAATCAGTACTAAGGTCCTACTACAGTGCTGCAGGGAAGTCTCTCCTATTGCCCTCAGGGCTCCTCCACCTAGGAAATGTGCACAACCAAGCCACTTGTATCTCTCAGATAATTCTGAGATTATTACTATTAAGGACACCTGAACATCCTCATGAAGCCTGCTCAGCTATCTCTCTCATCCCTCATCCAAAAGAATCCTAAACGCCATCTCATCCACAAAGCTTTTAAGAATGGTTAAACACAGAGAGATTCCCACCAGTCATCAAAGAACTTCCTCACCATTTATAACCACATCTATTTGGTCCACAATGGACAGCCATCTTTAGCAGCTCCCTCTTCGTCCCTCCCCAAAATCCCACCTAAAATGCAGCTGTAGCTCAAATAATTCTTCCAGGTTGATCTCCCATTCTCTACTTCAAGCCATTTTCATCTGATTTCTCTGGATTCCTTACCATGGTCCTTGTCACAGACTCTCCCTCTACCTAAACTGTTAAATAGGTATCTTGATAGAGCCTGCCAGCTTGGTTTTCTTTTTACTCCAATGCTGTCTGACAATTCCCCCTTAGCCCACAGTTCAAGCTGGTGAGTTCTAGCTATAGCTAAATAACCTGGATCTCACTCATACTCAGATTGTGTCATCCATTTGCATGTTTTGCTTTTCTTCCCCTCCTGCAGTGTTCTTTAATATCCTGCTAACTCCAGGAAGTCATTTTGCTATTATATGTCTTTTAATATTCCCTTCATATTTATGAAAACTTTTTAGCTAGCCATCACTCCATTTTTACTTCAGGCTCAACCCAAACTTCATCACATGATTACATGCTCACTAAATTATTAGGATGCCTTAACCAATGTATGAATATAAATGTACCTAAGTAACATAAATTTTAAACATTTTTTTCTCCTTCCCAGTAGTTCCTTTTTGGAATAACTATCAATATATACATTTCACTCTTACTATATGTTTCATAGAAATATGAAGCCAATATCGGATATACATTTCAAAAACATATGAAGCTGCCAGGCGAGGTGGCTCACGCCTGTAATCCCACACTTGGGGAGGCCAAGGTGGATGGATCACCTGAGGTCGGGAGTTGGAGACCAGGCTGACCAATATGGAAAAACCCTGTCTCTACTAAAAATACAAAATTGCCTCCCTTCTCTCTCCACCCACTTCCCCTCCTCTAAGAAAAAAAGAAAAAAAAATACATAACTAGCCGGCCATGGTGGCACATGCCTGCAATACCCCAGCTACTTGGGAGACTGAGGCAGAAGAATCGCTTGAATCTGGGAGGGGGAGACTGCGGTGAGTCGAGATCATGTCACTGCACTCCAGCCTGGGCAACAAGAGTGAAACTCTGTCTCAACAACAACAACCAAAAAAATGAAGCCAACTAATAAATGAAGAAAGAATGGTGAACTAGAAAACCACCCTTTGGCAGCCAGCACAGTAATTAATAACTGTTTTAGGCAAGAATCATCAATAGATTCTGAGGCTATAGGTTAACATTTGATGAGTAATAGGATATTTATACAGTCTCAGAGTATTTCCCCACAAGAAACCTATAAAGAGGGAAAAAAAGTAACTTTTTGAAGAAACCTGGCAAATACCTCTTCAACCACATAGGAGGAAAAGATATCGTGTGCCTCCTGATGTGATGCACTGAGAAGGATATGTCACATCTACGGTATTCCTGCCAAAAATGTATAAACTTCATCCAGGAGGTAGCATCAAACAATGTCAAATTGAAGGACTACACACAGTAAGTTGACCTAATTCTTCAAAAGTATTAAGTCAAGAAAAATAAGGAAAGACTGACAATGAATTGTTCCAGTGTAAAGGAAACTACAAAGACATGAGACCTAAATGTAGTGTGTGCTCCAGGATTGGATCATGAACAAAATTTTTTTTAATTAAAAATTTTTTTTCTTGTGCTGTAAAGGACATTAGCATGAAAATTTTTTTACAACTTTTTTTAATTTTAAAAAATGTTAGACTTTTTTTCTTGTGCTATAAAGGACATTAATCTTTAAAAAAATTTTTTGCTTGTTCTATAAAGGACATTAGCATGAAAACAGGTGAAATTTGAATATGTCTCATCAATTAGGTATTAGTAGTTTATCAATCTTAATCTTGATTTAGACAGCTGTACTAAGATTACATAAATGAATGACCTTGTTTCTAAGAACTGCTGTACACACAGGTATTGCAATGGAGCACTGTGTCTACAGTCTCAAATGATTACAATAAGCATAGTAATAGAGAAAATGATAAGACAAATGTGATGAAGATTTAACACTGGGGTCCAGGTGAAACATACATAAAAATTATTTGAACTGTTTTTTGAAATTTTCCTACATGTCTGGATATTTTCCAAAATAAAAAGTTTAAAAAGTATATATGGTCATAATTCTATTAGGACCAAGGGAGCCCGAGACAAGTGGATCATGAGGTCAGGAGTTCGAGACCAGCCTGTCCAGTACGGTAAAACCCCATTTCTACTAAAAAATACAAAAAAAATTAGCCAGTTTGGTGGTGCACACCTACAGTCTCAGCTACTCGGGAAGCTGAGGCAGGAGAATCGCTTGAATCCAGGAGGCGGAGGTTGCAGTAAGCCGAGATTGTGCCACTGCACTCCAGCCTGGGCAACAGAGTAAGCCTCTGTCTCAAAAAAAAAAAAAAAAAAAATATATATATATATATATATATATATGTATGTATGTATGTATATATGTCATCTTAAATATTTTTTGTTTATTAAAGTACAAAGTAAGTTGCTTCTCTCTCATTCAGAACTCGGTTTCTTTAAAGAAATCAACTTTGGGGTACATCATTACACTCTTTTCTTTATGTGCCAATAAATGCAATTATTACCTCTGTTACAATCAGTAGTGGGTTCTAAAGTCAGACTATTTAAACTAAAATCCTGCCTCTGACACTTTCTACTCATGTAACCTCAGGCAAGTTTCTTCAGTGTCCCCAGTTAAAGAATGAGAACAATCACAGGACTTATCATACGGCATCTATGTCATAATTACACGAGGCAATGCATGCAAAATACTTAACAGTGTCTAGCATATAATGGCGCTTCATAAATGTTAGCTACTAGTAAATATTAGCTGTTACTCATTAGCCTCATTATTGGCTCCATGTTCTCACTGCAGCTGTTTTTCTTCCTGCTTTGACATTCAATTTACTACTTCTTCTGTTGCATGTATCCTTATTTAAATTTTAATTTTCTGAAAGAAGGGAAAGTATAAGTGTTAAAAATTTTACAAACAAGTGAAATCTTCCTAAAACAGGGGACCTCAATCAATGGACTGGTTTATAGCAGTAGGTTTTTAACTCACCCTTTACAGACTTCCCAGCCAGCTGCTGCTCTACTCAGGAACTTTATTATCAACACTGCACAACTGATGGATTCATATCGTATTACAAGAGATCCAAGGCCTCTGTTCCAGGGCATAGGCTAACCAACAAGGCCACCAGAAGACATGTAATCTCAGTCCCACATTAAAGTTAACTTTCCTCAGATTTTACGATAATTTGGCTCAATAATATATATTTTCATCAATTTCCTTTTACTGACCACATGTTACATAGTAAAAGCACTACACTGGCACCTTATATACATGGGCTCACTGAATCCTCTACACAGTAAATATCATCAGACCCATTTTATAGATGAGGAAATATGTTCTAGAGAGAAAGCTACCTGCTCAAAGATACGAGCAGTAGAGCCAGAACAGGAATCCTGACAATTCACAGTCAAATCTAAATTATTTCCAGTACACTTTGCTGTCCTTGCATATAGATAAACACATTTAGGAAGAAATGCAACTAATTATGTACACCAAGGACACTATTTTTACTCAAAAATCCACATAAATTTTCTTGAAATAATCTTTCCTAAGGTTTTTTGCTTTTGCTTGGTGCTGCTAACTATAGCTTTTCTACTTATGACAGAGGCACCTGTCTTTTTAGATTACACCACGGAAATTTACCTCCTACAGCCAATAGGACAAACACTGAAAAGAAAAACCTGGGAAGAATGGACAGGCTCTGAGAGGATCTGTCACTTGGTGGCAGCAGCGAGGAGACTGCCAGAAAAAGAAACAGAAGTCACTTAATCTGAATCCAATAATCTTTTCTGGCTCTCCTCTCAAGGACACAAGGGGGGGAAATAAAAACCTCAATGAAAGCCAAGGTTTTGTAGATAGGCAAAGGAAATGAGAGGAACCTCCCTTATCTGTCAACACAGTCTCCTCCTGCCCATGAACATATTTGATCCAGGGGTAACATGTGCTCTGTAAAGAAGCTTAGGAGAGACTAAATCTTCTACAGTCTACCAAGATAGTGCTACCCATAAAGGGAGAAACAGGAAAGGAAGAGAGACTTTCTCAGAATCGTCTGCCGCTTACACCTTTTGGTTCTTCACAATGCTATTTAATCCTACTTTTCCATCAAGGCCTCTCCAACTAAGCATACCCTAACAGTTTTTCACCACACTTAGAGATCTTACAAACCATAAGACATGGTCCTTGAGTGCAAAAAACATCTCTATTAGGTCATATAAAATATTGGAGCTTGAGGGCTCCCAAGCGATTATCTAGTCTAATATCTGCATTGCACAAACAGGTTAACTGAGTTGTCCATGGTTAAAAGCAAGTTAGTGGTAAACCCCAACTTCTTGACTTTCCTTCACACTAATCTGTCTTTGCTTAAGAATTACTTCACCGAGTCAAGTCTTAATCTTTCACTCCTTTGTAACCCTGCAAGTGCTATTCTGGAAAAACTAACCAATCTTCAAAATTCTCAGTTCCTTTAGGCAGTGTTACTATTTTCTTCTGTCTTCCCACAGAATTCCGTGTATTTGCATTACTGCACACACTACACTACACTGTACTGTAACTTGTTTATCAGTTTCCTCTCCATAGTCTACGAGTTCCTTGAAGACAATGACGTTTTCACCAACCTACTAATTTAACGTCCGTGCTACCCTAGTCCCATCGCCCACCTCCTTCCTCCTATTAGGAGCCTGATATTATGCACATATCCACCCTCCTTCACATGGCCACATGCTTCACTCAAGGGAGGCCCCGACTTAAGATCAATAGGTTAAGCATGACAGTTAAAGGCAATCATGGACACTCATTTTCCAGTGGTACTGAGATGGGCACACAAAGCCCTCTGGCAAATGTGATGAAAGAAAAGTCAGCTGGGGAGCTTCTGAGAAAGGTTTCCTTCCTCAAGGGAAAGGCACAAGAAGACACTCTCCGTCCCTAGACATTGCCTTAACTACTACTGGATTTATTTGAGACACTAGATTTCCTTGGAGAACTTTAGGCCATTTGAGTCACTTTCCAATTACTCTTAGCCAGAAGCATCCTAATATGCACACAGTAACAGTGGTGGAGCTGTGACTCAAAAACACAGACAAGGTGATTTCACAGCCCTTAAAAATGTAACAAACACAGCTAACATCTGACTGAATGAGGAAAAGCTTTCAGGTTTGTTTGGGTGCTCTGTCACCCAGGCTGGAGTGCAGTGGCGCGACCTCAGTTCACTGCAACCTCCACTACCCAGGTTCAAGCAATTCTGACTCAGTGTCCCAAGTAGCTGGGATTACAGGCACCCACCACCACACCCAACTAATTTTTGTATATTTAGTAGAGATGGGGTTTCACCACGTTGGTCAGGCTGATCTAACTCCTGACCTCGTGATCCACTTGCTTTGGCCTCCCAAAGCGCTGGGATTATAGGCATGAGCCACCATGCCCCACCAGCTTTCAGCTTTTAAGAACTAAAACACAACAAGTATGCCTACTCTCACCCTCTATTCAACACAGTACTGGAAGTCCTTCCCTGAGCAATTAGGCAAGAGAAAGAAATAAAAGGCATCCAAATACGAAGAATGGAAGTCAGACTATCCCTACTTGCAGATGAAATGATTCTATACCTAGAAAACCCTATAGACACTGCCCCAAAGCTTCCTGATCTGATAAATATTTCAGCACAGTTTCAAGATACAAAATCAGTGTACAAAAATAAGTAGCATTCCTATCCATCAACAACATCGAAGCTGAGGGCCAAATCAAGAATGCAATTTTATTCAAATAGCCATGAAAATAACAAAATACTTAGGAATATGGCTAATCAGATCTCTAAATTGAGAATACGAAACACTGCTCAAAGAAAATAGAAATGACACAAATAAATGTGAGCATTTCATACTCATGGATAGGAAGAATTAATATTATTGAAATTGGCATATTGCTCAAAGAAGTTGATAGATAGATTCAATGCTATTCCTATCAAACTACCAATGACATTCTGCACAGAATTATAAAAAACAATTTTAAAATTCATATGGAACCAAAAAGGAGCCTGAAGAGCCGAAGCAATTCTAAGAAAAAAGAACAAAGCTGGAGGCATCACATTATCTGATTTCAAACTATATTACAAGGTTACAGTAACCAAAACAGCATGGTCCTGGTACAAAAACAGACACATAAAACAAAGGAACAGAATAAGGAACCCAGAAATAAAGCCACACACCTACAACCATCTGACCTTTGATAAAGTCAACAAAAATGAGCAATAGAGAGAGAACTCTCTATTCAGTAAACAATGCTGGAATAACTGGCTAACCATATGCAGAAGTTTAAAACTGAACCCCTTTCTTACACCATAAAAAAATCAACTCAAGATAGATTAAATACTTAAATGTCAAACTTAAAATTATAAAATCCCTGGAAAGTAATCTAGAAAATACCGTTCTGGACACAGGAACTGGCAAAGATTTCATGACAAAGATGCCAAAAGCAATCACAATAATAACAACAACAAAAATTGTCAAATGGAATCAAATTAAACTAAAGGGCTTTTGCACAGCAAAAGAAACTATGGATAGAGTAAACATACAAACTATAGACTCAAAGAAAATATTTGCAAACTACACACTCAACAAAAGTCTAATATACAGAATCTATAAGAAGCTTAAACAAATTTGCAAGCCAAAAAGAAACAACCCCATTAAAAAGTGGGCAAATGACATGATAGATACTTTTCAAAAGAAAACACACACAACCAACAAGCATATGAAAAAAATGCCTAACATTGCTAATCGTGAGAGAAATACAAATCAAAACCACAATGACATACCATCTATTACCAGTAAGAATGACTATTGGTAAAACGTCAAAAATAAGAGATGCTGGCAAGGCTGTGGGGAAAAGGGAATTCTTATAAACTGCTGGTGGGAATATAAATTAGTTCAGCCATTGTGGAAAGCAGTGTGGTGATTCCTCAAAGAACTTAAGATGGAATTACCATTTGACCCAGCAATCTTAATATTGATTATATACCCAAAGGAATATAACTGATCCTGCCATAAAGATATACACACCCATATGTTCATTGCAGCACTATTCACAATAGCAAAGACAAGGGATCAACCTAAATGCTCATCAATGGTAGACTGGATAAAGAAAATGTGGTACATATATACCACGGAATACTACACTGCCATAAAAAAAAGAATGAGATAATGATCTTCACAGCAACAGGAATGGAGCTGGAAGCAAACTAATGCAGGAACATGAAAACAAATATAGCATGTTCTCACTTATAAGTGAAAGCTAAACAATGAGAACACACAGGCACAAAGAGAGGAACAACAGACACTGGAAATTACTTGAGGATGGAGGCTAGGAGAAGGGTCAAAATTTTAAAAACTACCTATCAGGTACTATGTTTATAATCTGAGCAACAAACTAATCTGTACACCAAACTCTCAAGACACACAGTTTACCTATATAACAAACCTGCACATGTATTTCTGAACCTGAAAAAAAGTTTTTTTAAAAAAAGAGAGAGAGTTAGGTCTTCATTTGAGTAATGGAAAAAAAAATTTGGAGATTTTGATACCATAGAGGAAGATTTGAGTCACTGCAGAGGGTAAAGCAAGCTGGTAAGATAAATACAGTAAAATTTTCCAGGCTACGTTGAGGCCCCAGTGCAATGTTATAAGGGCTTAAAATCTCCTTCGTCTGTATTTTCTCAGTTTTGATACACCTAGAATATAATTTATTATATGATACGAAGTAGAATATAAGTATTTCTTCTGTCTTCTGATTAATGTTTAGCCATGTTTCCCAACACAAACATCTAACAATTCCTCCTTTGGCCACTGATTTGAAATGACATACTAGGCACTTATACACATATAACTGCCTCTTTCTATTCTAATCCTTTGACCTATTTATGCTCTAGCACATTATTTAGAGGTTTATAATATTTTCAAGCCTAGCAAAACCAATATTTCTTACTTATTCCCTTTTTGCAATGTTCTTCAAATTTAAGGTATAAAAAAGCACCCACATATTTATTTCCTAATGCTAGTAAAGTATTTTTCCTTGGTTTTTGATTTGATTATTTCAGTGGGAATTTGATAAAAATTAGTGTTAAACACATGATGTCTTGATGTAGAGTGCACTTATTTGATTCTGAACTCACTGACACTATTTTGCTTGTTTGTAATTTGCTTCAATATTTTTAACTTCCAAATGATCTGTTCCAGTTGGTCATCTCTTGCCTTCCAATTTTCAGTTGAACCTAATCACTTAATTGGATTGTTTTTGTTTGATCTTCATAAAATATTAAAATTTATAAAACTATAGTGTTTCTTTCTATCTCTTTGCTAGTCTCCTTGGCTTGATTTATTATTTCATATAAACTACAGAATAATTCTGCCAAGTTCCCCTAAATTCAGGTGATTATTTTGTTGCACTCAGTATATAAGTTAATTTGGGAATTATGAGGATTTTGTCATATTGACTCTTCTCATCCATGAATATGGTAGATCTTTTTATCTTCCTCCTACAACAAGCCTGCTGTTTGGGCTTCACAAGTGATACCCCAAAGACTGGTACTTCGTTATTCTGAGAAGTCTTAGAAACTGCCCCAGAACTGACGTCTCTCTAACCTTGTCATGCCCTCATCGACACCCCCAAGCCCAGGAAGGTGCTCTCTTTGGAATTCTCCTATTCGACTAAGAAAAAATTCCTCCAAAAGAAATGCAATTGTCTTATATCCCCTCTCCAGGAATCCCATCAAATAACGAGGAAAGATCCACCACCAGAAAAGAAACTGGGAATCATCATCACACCCATATAGCCTTTTCATCTGGGGACTTTATCTGCATAATAAGACAAGATTTGTACCCATGCAATGCTTCCTCTCACTTTCCTGTAACTTGTCCCATCCAGCACCCAAGAGAAACATGTAGTAACCATTGTCTTAGCATTGAGCCTATTCATTCTCCCATTTCTCTCTTCCTTATGAAGAGAGCATTTAAGCTTAAACAATCTGGCCCCTCTTTGAGTTCATATTTTGTATGACTCTCATACACATATGTCCACGTAATAAATTTGTTATGCTTTTCTATTGTTAATCTGTTTTTTGTTGCAGGGGTGTCAGCCATGATGCTTCACAATAAAGAGAAAAGGGGTCACCTCCTTTCTGCCCCTACACTGCCCATACTATATTTAGTTCAATTTTATAGTTTTTTGTTGTGATTATTTATTTATTTATTGGAGATGAACTTTTGCTCTTGCTGCCCAGACCCGAGTGCAATGGCATGATATCAGCTCACTGCAACCTCTGCCTCCCGGGTTCAAGTGATTTTCCTGACTCAGCCACCTGAGTAACTGGGATTACAGGCATGCGCCACCACGCACAGCTAATTTTTGTATTATTAGTAGAGACAGGGTTTCACTGTGTTGGCCAGGCTGATCTCAAACTCCTGACCTCAGGTGATCCATCTGCCTTGGCCTCCCAAAGTGCTGGGATTACAGGCATGAGCCACCACACCCAGCCTGTGATTTATATTTTAACCAACTAGTTCTCAAACCTGTAAATCAGAATTTGCTGTGGAATTCTTCAAAGGGCAAAATCCATGGAGGCCCCACCTCTATAGATTCGAATTTAATAAATGTAAACTGAGCCATAACCATATTAATTTTCTTATAAGTAATTTTGATGCACAGTTAGGATTGAGAATATTTGGAATATCAGGAATGTAGAAACTAAGTTTAATAATGTAGAACTTTCCTTTTTGGCTTTTCCCTATCTTTTTAAAAATAGTATTGCCATACTGCCCAAAGTAATTTATAGATTCAATGCTATCCCCATCAAGCTACCAATGACCTTCTTCACAGAACTAGAGAAAACCACCTTAAACTTCATAGGGAACCACAAGAGAGCCCACATAGCCAAGACAATCCTAAGAGAAAAAAAAAAAAAAAAAAAAAAAAACAAAGCTGGAGGCATCACACTGCCAGACTTCAAACTATACTACAAGGCAACAGTAATCAAAACAACAGGGTACTAGTACCAAAACAGAGACATAGACCAATGGAACAGAACAGAGGCCTCAGAAGCAACACCACACATCTACAACTATCTGATCTTTGACAAACCTGACAAAAACAAGCAATGGTGAAAGGACTCCATGTTTAATAAATGGTGTTAGGAAAACTGGCTAGCAATGTGGAGAAAGCAGAAACTGGACCCCTTCCTGTCACCTTACACTAAAATTAACTGCAGATGTATTAAGGATTTAAACATAAAACCTAACATCATAAAAACTCTAGAAGAAAACGTAGGCAAAACCATCCAGGACATAGGCATAGGCAGGGACTTCATGACTAAAACACCAAAAGCAATGATAACAAAAGCCAAGATAGACAAATAGGATCTAATTAAACTTCAGAGCTTCTGTACAGCAAAAGAAACAATCATTAGAGTAAACTGGAAACCAACAGAATGGAAAAAAATTTTGCAATCTACCCATCTGACAAAGGGCTCATATCCAGAATCTAAAAAGAACTAAAACAGATTTACAAGAAAGAAACAAACAAACCCATTCAAAAGTGGGCAAAGGATGTGAACAGACACTTTTCAAAAGAAGACATATATGAGGCCAACAAGCATACGAAAAAATGTTCATCATCACTGATCATTAGAGAAATGCAAATCAAAACCACATTGAGACACCATCTCACGCCGGTTAGAATGGCGATCATTAAAAAATCTGGAGACAACAGATGCTGGAGAGGAGGTGGAGAAATAGGAACACTCTTACATTGTTGGTGGGAGTGTAAATTAGTTCAATCATTGTGGAAGACAGTGTGGTGATTTCTCAAGGATCTAGAAATAGAAATTCCATTTGACCCAGCAATCCCATTACTGGGTATATACCCAAAGGACTATAAATTGTTCTATCATAAAGACACATGCACACGTATGTTCATTGCAGGCCTGTGTACAAGAGCAAAGACCTGGAACCAACCCAAATGCCCATCAATGATAGACTGGACAAAGAAAATGTGGCACATATGCACCATGGAATACTCTGCAGCCATAAAAAATGATTGAGTTTGTCTCCTTTGTAGGGACTTAGATGAATCTGAAAACCATCATTCTCAGCAAACTGACACAAGAACAGAAAACCAAACACTGCATGTTCTCACTCATAGGCAGGTGCTGATCAATGAGAAAACGTGGACTCAGGGAGAGGAGCATCATCACACACTGGGATTAGTTGGTGGGGGGCGGCTAGGGAAGGGACAGCAGGTGGGGGAGGGCACAGAGTGATAACATGGGGAGAAATGCCGGATATAGATGAAGGAGGAATAGAGGCAGCAAATCACCTGGTTATGTATGCATCTATGCAACAACCCTGCATGACCTGCACATGTACCCCAGAACCTGAAGTAAAATTTTTTAAGAAATAGTATTGTATATAATTTTTATTTATGTATTTTGACTCATAATATGAATTCCTAGTGTTAATTTAAATTTCTTTTAAGCATCATTTTATTGCCTGCATAATATCCTATCTTATAAATAAATGTAGCATAATTTACTTAAGTAATCTCTATAATTTCCTTCATTTTCTCTCATGAACAGAAACAATAATATTTCTATTTGAAGGAATAAAGAAAACAAAAGTAAATAGCCCAAAATCTAAATGTTTTATTATTTTTCACTACAGTGTTCTGGAATAGTTACCTTCATTGAATTCATACTCTACTATGTGGTATATAAATCAAACTCATCTACATATTTAGTTTTACTTCCTAAATATCATACCAGTGTAGATACATTTCATGAGATAGACTTTGTTGCTAAAATGAAGCAGAAACTCTATGATTAAATACTTAAGAAAACATTATAGATAAGTCATTTGTTACAAAAATTCAAAAAGGAAATGTTTTACTCACATTAATATGAATAGAATATGTTTTCCTGTAACAATTTGTAGTGAAATCATGTAAATATTATAAACGCATGCTATGAAATATAATGGGGCCGGGCATGGTGGGTCACGCCTGTAATCCCAGCACTTAGGGAGGCCGAGGTGGGTGGATCATGAGGTCAGGAGATCAAGACTATCCTGGCTAACATGGTGAAACCCCATGTCTACTAAAATAAAAAAAATTAGCTGGATATGGTGGTGCACGCCTGTAGTCGCAGCTACTCGGGAGGCTGAGGCAGGTATATCACTTGAACCAAGGAAGCGGAGGTGCAATGAGATCATGCCACTGCACTCCAGCCTGGTGACAGAGTGAGACAGAGTGAGACTCTGTCTCAAAAAAAAAAAAAGAAAAGAAGAAAAAAAAGAAATATAATGGAAAGATGAATCTGTATATTCATTACTAGACTGAAATGAATTTGTAAATCATGGAATATTCATACAGTATATAAAATATGAAACTGCAGTTACAATAAACTTGAAGCACATATAGCAACATAAATATTTATTAATAAAAACAATCAGGTGACTAAAAGCAGTTTTCAAAATAATACATACTGTCCAATTTACATAATACTTTTCAATACAAGAACAGTGCTATTTATTCTATGTAAGCTAATATATATGAGTTAGAAGTATAAAAGAATATCTGATATAATTAAAACCCAATTCAGAAATGATTACATCTGGGAAAGGAAGAAGGGGAATGCCAGCTTGAAAGAGTACAAGTAGAACTTCAGCTATATTAGAAATACTCTTTCTTTCAAACAAAAAGAAAAATATGACCTAAATTTGCAAAATAATAATAAAAAGATATAGAGTGACAGTTTTATTAATATTTGTTAAGATAATTTTTTACTTTGATATTTTTAAACATTTTGAAAAATAATCTGAGTAACAATTCAAAGCACTGAATTTTAATGTTAATTTTACCAACCCTGTTTGATCTGGAACACATTGCTTATCGCTCCATTCTCCAATTCTTTTGTCAGTAAAATGAAGATGTTAATATTTCTCACTTTATCCAGATGGTAACTGTCTAAAAGCAACAATAACTATAAAGCACATCAAGTTCTACATATAATTAAAATACTTCAATCAAGAAAAAGAACTTTTTCCCTCCAGTAAAGAACCGCTAATCTATAAGAACAGAAGAAAAAGGCCACACAAGTTAATTCAATTTAGCTCTTTTTGTTTTCTTTGTTAGAAAGTGAAACAGATATTCTACTTACTGATTTTTTTGATTAACAAGAAACATAAAGTGATATCCAATAAACAAAATTAAAAAATAAACTTCCATTTTGTATTTTTTCTAAGTAAGATAAACAGAGTAAAAGGAGGCATGAAGAAAGGTCCATAGTTATGAAGGATGAAAAAAATGCAATCATAGAAAAAATTCAGACTTGTTTGTAGCTTCCACATGCCTTACATAAAAACATCTCCATTTCTTATTCAGTTTTTATTGCTATGCTTTAATACAAGCAACTAGTCGTCTTGGCTCCACCTTTACAACGTCTTTAATTCATTGAGATTCTGTCCTTCCTAATGACCCATTTTATTTTTTAAGAACATGATTCTGCATTTGATGCTTCTTCTTGAGCCCATATTACAAAAAGTCTGATTGAATGGTCACTCCATGTTACCAACTGGTTGCAACTTCAACAGGAAGATCTTGTCTGGTTCTCTACTTGTGCTAGGTGACTTCCTGTGCTCTGAGGCTAAATGGTATTACCAGTTATGCTTATGGTTCAGTGAGACCACAAGCTAAAATCTGTCATCAGATGACGCTGCTTTGTAAAGGTTGCAAGTTGCTATTTCTTGAATGTGTGAATATTTTCTCTCATATCTAATGACACACATGGCCATGGCTGGAAAGACCAGAACCTAGAATCAGAATAGCCAGTAATTTAGGCAACAATCCCAATTCAAGATGCAGATGATACAATTAGTTTGGCAAGCTGACTCTGGCAACCAGATGGTATCACCAGTAACATTTCCCAGGTGAGTAGATCAACTATGGTAAGAGGACAATATAAAGGGTTTTTAAGTCCTAACGAGTGAACAGGAAGCAGAAATTAGAAACTCAGATGAGCAATAATTAGCAATAAAAACAGGACAATTAACCATGTCTTTAATCTATTGAGATTCTGCCTTTCCTAATAGCCTAGTTTATTTTTTAACAACATGATTCTGCTTTTGACACTTCTTCTTGAGCCTGTATTTTGATTGCATGCCTGTTTTTTATTTTACTCATCAGAACATGGAGCACAGGCAGAAATACCACTGAACCTTAAAGCACAAGAATTTACTTACCTCGACTAGAGAACCCAACAGCAAGATCTGCATGTTGAGATTGCAACCAGCCAGTCACCATAGAGTGACCATTCAACTTGATTTGTCTAAGACTGTCCGAGATTAATTATTAAGAGTACTCCCTTTCATTCTTGGAAGGGTCATGGTTTGGACAATTAACTATATTGTCAGCTTCAGGCTGTTGCCATTAAGGACTTCTAAACCCATGTTTCATTTTTACAGCTATAGTTGTTAGTATGATATCAATTTGCAACCACATATAAATAGCAGATTAATCAATTCAAATGCTTAGTGTGACAATTTATGGAAGATTTATTACTCTAGTTTAAAAATAGTATAAGAAAATGCAGGCCACTAAAAGACAACAAAAGAAATAGAAATTACTGCAATTAGAAGTACAAACTTCTAGATACAAAAATGAGTAGAGAAAAAGAAAAACCAGAAAGTGATGTCAGCAAGATGGTGAAATAGGAATTCACAAACTTCACTCCCCACCCACAGAAATCCAGCTAGCTAATATCCACAGGGAAGAATACCATTCTAAATATCCCAAAACTCAGGAATAAGGCTGAGAGACACCCCCTCGGATCACAGAACTGAGAAATGCCACAATCAGACAGTGAGAAGAATAGTTTTCATTGACTATGCTGCCTATCCCCACCCCTATATCAGCATGGTGCTATACACAAAGAATTCCATTAGGCTCATGGTTTCTGCACTGGGAGAGGTGAATTGGGGAAAGACATTCTGCTTTCTCGCTATTCTGGGACCGTTTGTAGGAGGCTGTCTTGTGTCTCATCTTATGGGAAAAATTCAGGAATGCCATCAGGCTGTACATCCTGGGGTAAGTTGGAGACAAAGAACAGGGGTAGAGTTCATAGCAGCCAGTGCATGAATCATGGTAGTTGTTCTGCCTTCCAGCCAACAGAGGCATCACATCAGAGAAACTAACCAACAGTATCACTATAGAAAACATGGCACAGATGCCAAACACAGTACTTCCCAGCCAGGGAAGACAACCTGCAACTCTATCCAGTCAGGAATGGTTACAGAGCCCAGCTAGTAGCCCCATCTGATAACAGAGACCAGCCAATGGTTTCACTGGCCCACAGAGCACAGACAGAAATACTTTTTCATATCAGAGCACAGGGAGTAACTCAGCCCAACTAAAGAGCCCAACTAAGATCTGCCTTGTCCAGGGTTGCAACCAGCCACCCATCCATAATGCCAATCTAGACTAAAGAATAAAGGTCTGGGAGAGAGATCCAAGATGGCCGATTAACAACAGCTCAGGATTGTAGCTCCCAGAGAAAGCGCAGAGAGCGAGTGGACGCCGCACTTTCAGACGAATTTTTGTTGCCCACAGACTAGGAGATTCCCGGCGGAGGAGCCACA